>AHAN01001220.1:0-44697 GCA_000260095.1 Tetrahymena borealis | reverse complement strand
TTTATTTATCAAAAAACTCTAAAAGATGTTTCTTCTCTCAATTTTAAAAGATTAAATAAAAGAAATTAGTTATTTCAATGAAACAAAATATGATTTTGAATAGAAAGATTGTAAGATTAATTTAATTATTATTAAATTATGAATAATTAATTAGTATTAAATAATTACTTTTTCGATTGATGAAAGGTAAATTGAAAATAAATTATTAATTTAATAAGTAAGATAATTGGAAAATTGAATAAAAATACACAGAATAATAGCATATGTATGTATACATTCAAACAAGAAAAATCTTGTTGAATATCTGGCTGAATAATATATTAGTATAATTTAAATTATATAGATCAATTAAATATTCTAGAACCTTATCCTGCTAAAAAGCTTCTATTATTCTATTTTTAAATTTAATAAATTTATATTTTTATTTAGACTAATTAATTTATACCTCTCTAGTTGCAGAAAAGTTTCTATGAGAATTTTATTACTAATAGGGCATTTAAACTAGTTAAGCATTATAAGTATTTCCATACTCCGTGCTGTAGATATTATTGTTATTTTATTTCGATTAGAAAATATTAATGTTATCTACACTTTAATTCAATCTATTTGACACAAACGGATCATTTGATAAGTTTCTCTGTTATTTATAAGTTTCAGCTGATCTTTAAAATCCAAGTTTATTATCAATCATATTCATCTATTTTTATCTTTAGAAATCTCTTTGTCCATTTAAACCAGGTACAATAGGAGTATGAAGCACTTTACTTAATTGATCTTTATTTGGTGAGTTATATTACTTTTTTATTAAAAAATCCTTTAATTAGTTTACTTATTTCCTATTTTATTAATTATTTCATTTACATCAAGTTAATTTCTATTTAAGCAGAGCTCAATGGGATTCATGTAACCTTCTAATCTTTTCTTTTATTGATCCAATTCCATCTTTATATTTTACATTTATGTTATTTTGTAAAGAGAATTGAATTTTAATTTTTACTTGAACTTTAAGATCGCCTAGATAATCTAATTATTTAGATTTTATTACTTCACTTTACTGTCTTTTTTGTTAAACGAACTATTTATTCTATTTTAATAAAAATTTAACTCAATTCAAAGTCCTTTCTCATTTTTAAAATTTACATTCTCTTCTAAAAGTTATTAATAGTTCTAATTCATCATAGCTTCCTTTTAATGCTGTTCTTTCTTTAAATTGATTTAATACAGAATTGTATCATAAGTATCTTTATTAATTTGTTTTTTCCTGTATTAGTCTTAAAGCTCCCTTTCTTCTTATTCTAATTACTTCTATTTCATAACCTTATCTATGTTATTTATTTCAAAATTTCTTTAATCTTCTAATTTTTTTTTGTGTAGGTTATCATAATATTCCAAAACTCTGTTATTCTATTTAAATCCACCTCTGATTTTATCAAAGAACTATTTTATTATAAATTGAACACTTACTAATTAATATATATTAAATTATTATTACTTGTTTTCTATTGATTTCATAATTGTTTATCTTATCAAGTTCAGCCTACATCAATTTTTTGTCTTCTTGTTTTATTCTTTCTTTTTCAATTGCTTTAATCTAAAATAAAATTATTTTTAAAAGAAAGAATAGAAATTAATTTATACTTACCTCTTCTTATTGACGGTATGCATGGTTAAGATCATTGATTACTCTATTTTTTTATTCTACTCTTTATATACTTTCTTGGTTTTATTCTCTCTAAGCTTTCTCTATTACTTATCTCATTTGCTGTATATCATCATTTCTTTCTTAAACCTTTAAATAAAAGCAAGTCAATAATCAAAATAATTCATATTTGTTAATGAACAAGTTACTAATTTTTGATTTTTGATTTATATTTCGTTATAATTAACATCGTTGCATGATTGCACCATATCTTTAATCTTCAGATTCTTATTATAGTCATTCATATTCTATTTCTGAAATAGGAGTTTAGGAATATATAAGTTTTTTATAATTAATATACCTAATCATTTTTTAAGTGCATTTAGCTCAAATATTCTTCATTATTTTTCATTCTCATATGCATCTCCTTTTGATTAAACATCATCTTATCAAGCTCTTCCCTGTTTTTTGAATTAATAATTTATTTATTAAATCAACTTAAATATATATAACCATTTTTCTCATCTATTAAAGAAAAAAATTCTACCAAATGGTTAATAAAAACTAAATTAATGCTTAAATTATTGTCATACTTGTATTTTTGCTTTCTCATCTTATCTTCGATCTAATGATCATAATTTTCTTATTGTTATTCTTACTTCTAGAGATCCATAAGGATTGCCCATTCATTCTTATATTTACCATCTATTTATTGATAGTTAATATTATTAGATATAATTGGCTGATAAAAAAATATCGTATAGAAATTATCTATTTATTACCAATAAGTTTTTCTTTAGGAGGAGAATACAACATCTTTATTAATACAAACCAAGTAAGTTTTTCTTTTATAATATTTAAAATCCTTTGAAGTAAATGGATACTATTAATGCCCTTCTTTAAAATTTATTTGTCCTGATGGATATTTTATTACAATTATTAATTTATCTAAAAAATTGCAAAATAGAATTCTTTTTTTAATTAAAAAGGAGTGGATAATATTCATTTGTAAGTTTGCGAAAAATATTAAAAATAATTTGCTTTCAAGCAGATCTTATAATAATAAATAATTCCTCTAAAGATATTTAGTTCACTAAATACTTTAATAAAGATAAATTTTTGATTAAATATAAGCACCTTTTACATTATCAATCAATCTTAAATTAATGGGTTTAATTTGATTGTTTTATATTATTTTAGGCTGATTCTTTTTTTTAAAATATCAAGAGAAATAAATCAAATAATTAAATTAAAACACAAATTATTCTCTCACCAACTGAGATATATAGGTAAGATAGATAATAGATGAAGATTAAACATAAATAGTAAATTAAATATAACAGTAGCATATTACAATAAAGAAGTTAAAATAATAATAATAATAATATAATATAAGTGAGTTAGTTTGTTTGTTTGTTTATTCCTTTGAGAAAATTGGTTATTTTATATCATAATATTAATTCTAGTATCTGCAAGAGTTATCAATTTATTAATTTTAATAAAGATGATATTTACAAAGATTATATATCTTATTAAGAATAATCATCAATTATTAATCCTTAATGATAAACTCATTCTTTTATTAGTTAGTTAATATTATTTTTTGAATAAGCATTAAAATTAATTAGGTTTGCACATGTTGGCTGTGCTGCTGTTTATGATTCATTTATTTATTTATTGGATATTTATAGTAGAAGTAATAAGAGGAATTAAAAATAATTTAGATTATATTAAGCATCATTAATGTTCATTTTTATTAGTTTCTAAATAATTAAGATTTTATTATTATTTTTTGAAAAGTCAGAACCATTTTTTAAAATTCAACTCTAATTATCAGTTAATTTTTTATAGATATGAACAGTAGTTTCTCCCCAAGACATTTTATGATTTACACTAATTAACTACTGCCAATCATCACTCTAAGGAAGTTTTTTTGTTAGAGTTATGAAAAATGAACCTTATTTTTTAATAAATTACATTACTTTTATTTAATCTTATTAAAAATTTACCTTTCTTCAACAATTTTGATCTTTCAAACAGCTTCTACATTAAAAACGGTTCATAACAAGTTGAGGCTGCAAATACTACTGTGGCATCGCTCCAATCAAACTATTTTATAGTTAATTATTTTTTATTTTTGTTTTTCTCATAATTAGACAATCTCAAATTTATAATTTAATAGAATATTAAATCCTTCAATTTTAGTTTTAATTCGTTTAAAAATCGAATATATAGGCTTTTTTGACGTCGATTTAAATCAAAAAAATTAATTCTAAAAATTTAAATAAATTACAGTAAGAAAATCATCTTTTATAAAGTTGATTTCTGGAAGAGAAATCCCATCAATTTTATCAATTTCAATCATCTCCTAAATAATAAAATCTTTCTATTCTAAGATTGATTTTTTTAACTCGAGACCCATATTATGCAAAGATTCTAGTAGTTCAATGCCGCTACATCGATCAAATTAATGTAATAATGAGGCTGCTAGGACTCCTTTTCCTACTCCAGATCCCAAATCATAAAAAACACCTCCATCAGTTGCTAGTCCTCCATATTATTCTTTTATTAAATGGAATATGTGTGCGAATGATGGGAAACTCTTGATTAAGTTATTTAAAAAATATTTATTAACAATTGTCAATATTAATTCATCACTAATAATTAAATATTTATCTTAAGTTTAAATAGATCTCCCTTTTTTTAAATGAATTTTAGTAATTTTAAAGATGCATGATTCTAAGCACTTTATATTTATAAATAATTAATCCTATTTATCAATTCATTAATTTTATGAGTATAGTAAGCTTAAAAACATAGATCTTTTATTATATAGAATTCATTTTCATAAAAAGGAAAGAGAAATGAAGCAAATAATAGTTAAAAAATTATTACAATCTCCCCATAAACAAATGAATTGAAGTTTAGCTCTTTGGAATTTCGTTCTTTTCTGCTTGCTTCCTTTGTATTTTTAGTAAAAATATTCTTAAATACTATTCAAGATGATCAGCTTACAAATGATATAATTCATTTCTAGTAAGTTTATATAATTAGGGTTGTGCAATTATAATTTTTCAAATGTAAAAATTATACTCTGGCTAGAGAAAGCTTCTGTGATTAAGTTAATCTCTGAAAAATGGCATATTTTTATTTAATTCTATTATTCATCAAATCATGCGGCTTTATTGTACTCACAACTGGCATTCGCATTTGCATCTACATTTGTACTTCTGGCTGATCTTTCAATGGGGGCTTCTTTGTCTTCATTAAATCTTGAAAAAAATCAAATAACCCTTTCAGCTTTTATTGACCTATCATACTAACTAGAGCTTCATCATCCATGATTTAAATTGGAATCAATTCTATTAAATTTATTTTTTTGAGTTCCTTGCAGAATTGATTTCCCAAAACTAGCTTTTTAAGTTTTTTTATAGAAGATATTTGCTATTTTCTTCCTATTTCCTAGTCGAAATTTTTTCACTTTGCTTAGAGTATCTTGCTATTACTTTTAATTAAGAGAGGCTCTAGATGGTTTTGCTCTTTGCCTCAGACTATTAATCTGATTTTTGCTTGATTATGTATTTTTAATTTGTTTTGATTACTATCTAATTATAAAAAAATCAAATTAACTCTTTGTTTGTGGGAATCCTCTACTTAACAAAGTAGGGCTGATCACTATTTAATTCATATTTGACTGATGATGAGATGCTTTCTTGATAAAGAGTTTATCAAAATTCCTCTTAAAACTTTCATTATTGATGCACTATTTTTTGTGTATTCTATTTCTTTTTATAGAAATATACTATACTTCTCACATTACCTTGTTATTATCATAATATCTGAAATCATTCTTTTTTATAATAAAAATAATCAATTTGCTCTCTTCTCTATTTCAAAAATCCTTTGCATTTTTTCTTTTTAATAAATAATTTAAATTCAACAAAATAATAATAGGTCATCAACAAAATCTGATCAATATCAGTATTTAATGAGCAGATTCTCTCAGTATTGCCTTTAACCTTATAAAGAAAATCAACACACTTTTACTTAAGACTACATTATTGCTAATTAATTACGATTTTATTCTAATTTGTGATTAATAATAAAATAAATTACTATTATTAAAAGATATTTTTACAATTAACAATTCTCACTCTAAGTAAATCTTTTTAAAAAATAATGAAAGAGAGTTTTTTATTTCTAAAGAATTATGATTTAATCTTTTGATTTTTTTACTTTAAATAATATTTTATGATTTATTTAAATTTATTTATTATTGTTTCATAATTCTAATAATAATTTATTAATTTGGGGTCTAAGATATTAAATAGAGTAAGCATAAGTTAATTTAAAATATCAAATAAATTAAAATCAAATTACATTATCTTAAATTTAATTAAATAATTGAAATTGATTGAAATCAAGAAATTCAAAAATTACATTTTACAATAAAAAGCGATTTTAAAAGATTAATAATCCTAAGAAAAAAGTTGAAGTAAAAAGAATATAACAATACTATTGTCAATAATTATTTTTATAAAATTAATACTAATGTAGCGCTATAAATAAAAAATATATTATATAATACTGTTGTTAATCTTTAATTTAACTTATGCAATTACTTGTAGAGTAGCTTAAACTAGTCTTATTGCTGTTTTAGATACTATTTTAAGTGAGAGCTTCTTACACAAGCATTAAAATCACCTTTAGATTTGCGATGTAGATATAATCAGGAGATAAGCCTTTTAATAAGACGAAAAAGAATATGTTAATTAAAATAACAAAGAATAATAATCAACCCATGGCGAAAGAGTGATCAATGAGATACTTAAGATGAACCCTTAGGCAAACATTTTATATTTCGTAGTTTCTAATGATAAATAAAAAATAGATGAAAATCTTGTAATTAAATCTTTACTTTAAATTGAAAAAATCAATATGCTAAACCCAAATTCAATTTAATATGTCAATTTGTCACTAGGATCATAAGGAAAAATATAATTAGTGTAGGAGATAATTGAAAGAATAATTAAATAGTTTCCTCATTTAATAATTTCTGCAGCAGCTGGAAATAGCGGCCCTTAGAAAGGATCCATTTAATTTCCTTCTTCTTTATTTTAAGTTATTTCAATAGGTACAACTAATATTTCTAGGTAAAATTACTTTAATAATTTAATAAATTGTTTAACTAAAAATAAATAAAATCTAGTTCTAAGGGGCCTTCTACTTAAGATCTTTAATATCCTATTATAAAACCTGAATTTGTTATAGATTTGAAATCAATCTAAGATGAAAGTAAAAGACAATTAGTTGATAACGATAATAATTTAGATAATACGTTAGGATCATCGATCTCATGTGCTATTTTCACTGGTTTTGTTTCGAAATAAAAAATTAACAGACATCTTAAACCAATTCTTATGATTTCTTTAATAAACTCTTCTTATTGTATTGAAAATAAGAGCATTTTTGAGTAAGGATATGGCTTATTAGATTTGAGCCAAGATATTAAATTAGAATAATTTCATTCATTTATATATATATTTCCTACATTAATAGACTTAAAAAATAAAAATGATTATTGGGACTTTACATACCAACTTTCGAACTATGAAAGAAGCGAAGAAAGTAAAACAGATTATTCTCTCAGCATAAATATGAGTGTCTTAGTGTTGAATGTCTATTCTGAAAACATTATCCTTAAAAATGTATATCTCAAAAATAAAAATGATTTTTGCCCATATAAAATATTTGTTATTGATACATTCTTGGACATGAAAACAACCTAGTTCAATATGAGAATTTCTATTCTTCTTTTACATTAAAATTAACAATCTGATCATTAATTGCTTACTTGCAATTTTATTTTTGATTTTTAAATAAGAGAAAGCTACACTAATACAATTTTAAAATGGTCGGAAAAAATTGATATCTAAATAAGAGGATGGATAGATACTAATAGGAAGCCTTCTTATAATATCTTACTTAATTAATTTTACCAATAAGAATCTTTTGAAAGTAGAGAATTCTCATCTAATTTTTTATAAGGTTTTTACAGAAATTAATTTGATTATTTTGGAGAAAGTTCTATGACCAATTACAATTCTCTTAAAAAATATTTTTAGCAAAAATATTCTAACAAAATAAATTTTTTCGAGACTCATTCAAGATATTAAGATATACCTCTACTTTAACGAACACTAATTGCCATAATAGATTATGAAAAACCCCTTTCTAAAGATGATATCCAATACCTATATGCTCACCTTGAGTAACCAAATAACTCTTTAATAGTATTTGGAGAATGGTTTATAGAAGAAGATAATAATTTAAATACTTTTAATTACTAAACGATAAATGAATTACTATCAATATATGGGGTTTAATTCAAGTAAGGTTCATTCTCAAAATAAATTTGTGAAATCAACTAAGAATGCACAGTTTATTATTCAGGCTGTTAGATCCTAATTGATGAGAGCTAATCTT
The DNA here is from genome assembly GCA_000260095.1 of Tetrahymena borealis. Lineage (NCBI taxonomy): Eukaryota > Ciliophora > Oligohymenophorea > Hymenostomatida > Tetrahymenidae > Tetrahymena > Tetrahymena borealis. Next base: position 36,572 of record AHAN01001220.1, on the reverse strand, counting down.
TTCAAACATAAAAATAGTTATCTTATTGTAAAGCTTATTTTGAAAATGAACATTTAGATAATTAATTGGAAGAAATAGTATATTATTTAGAATTAAAAACTCAAAATGATTCTTAGATATTCTTATTTGGGGATTCAGCTTGTTTGGAAGAAGTATTTGAGCATAAGAACTGTTATTATATCATTGAAAAATTACTAAAATAGTATATTTAAGATAGTTGAAAATTAGTTGTAAATATGTAATTTTGAATTAATTATTTAAATATCCAATTATAAGTAAATAAGTAATATTCCAAACAAAAAATTTAACAAATTATTAAAAAAATATTATTATTAATTAATATTAAATAAATTATTTCCTTAATTTAGGTACTCATTAATAAACCCATTTTAAACCAACTTCATTTCACTTTTCAGATTTTTTGAAGTGAAAACTAATTTAATAGGATATAAATTTAATCTATTAAGAAACCTCGAAGAAATTAGGGTTATATTCAACTGTATTCAATGCTAGTTACTTACTTTGTAAGTTTTATTAAAGATAAATAATAAAAAAATATATTTATAAAGTAAACCTTTAAATTTTTGCAAGAATTTATTTTAGGAATCCGAAAATCTAATAATAATTATTTAATAGCATTAAGAAAAGTGTAAAAAAAAATAATAACATAATTTATAAACTATTCTTCTATATATTTTAAATATATTACCTATCTGATGATGATGCTTATTTTTATTTTATAAAATAGAGCTTTGTAGTGGATATTATTATTTTTATATTTGATAAGCAAGCCTATCAAACCACTAATCAAACAAACGAGAAAATAAACAAACAAACACAAATTATTATTTTCTCACGCCAATAAACTTATTTATTTCACATAAATAAATTTCCATTATAATAATACATATAATTCTTATTATCTTAACTTTTAAGAAAATAGTAAATAGTAAAAAGGAGAGTTCATATCCCAAGAATTAATTTTAATAGGAAAAACAATCCTTTTTAGAATACAAAATCTTTTAAACATAATAAATTAATAAATAGACACTGTGAAATAAAGTAAGAAATAGTAGAATTTTCATAAAAAATTAACAATAGTCTAAAAGTACACATTAGCAAAGAGAAAAAGGAATGGATAAGAAAAAGGAATCTCCTTTAACAATTAAATTTAAGGATTTTTACTAAGATGTAAATGGAGTTACTTTCTTTAAGATTTTAGTTTATGATCGCGAAACAGCGAATTCTTGGGAATTTGATGAACGTTACAGCATAATGAGAGACATTCATAAGACTCTTCGTGAGTAGTATAAAGGAGAATTACCAGATTTTCCTACTAAGAAATGGTTTGGTAACACAGACAAGAATTTCTTATCGTAAAGAAAGGCAACTCTTTAAACTTATTTCACTAATATCTTAAATCATTTAGATATTTAGAAGTACCCAATCTTAAGAAACTTCTTTTATAAAAATGCTCCTAAGGCAGATGGATAATAATAAGACATGAATGGAGGTAATAAAACTAACGTTCCAAAGACTGGAGATCCACCCAAAGGTGATAATAAAGTATAAAAAAATGAGAATTAACAATAAAACAATCATTAAGCTGGAAATATAATTAGCGAAAAGTAAAAGTAAGAAATGAAAGCAAAAGAATTCGCTTAATAAATGATTAAAATCAACGAGAAGATTTAGAATAAATTCATTACTAATTTAATAGATTTTGGAGTACTTCAAGATGAAGGTGTTTAAGAATAGAAGAAATCTTCAATCAATAAAAATTAATTCAATTTAAAGAGTAATTTGCTTTCTTCCTTATCTCTTCCTTAAAAAAGTGTAGAGAAGCCTGATTTAAACCTTTAAGATAACATCAATCATAGTAAAATTCTTAAAAGTATGGATAACTTAGCTTCTAAATTGATATCTACTTATGAATAAAATATAAAGTCCTACAATTAATTATCTTCAGAAATTATTGCAGGTAAAGAAAATAATTTTAGCAATTCTGACTGATTAATTGATTGATTGACTCTCTGACTGACTGATTAAAATTTTCTGAAATAATCCAAAATTTATTTATTGATCAAAACATATCTAATAACTGCGATAGAAATCATTTAATGAATTAATGAACTAACTTTTCATATTTAATATATTCTCATGTGAAGTAATTAATCATTTAAAATTATTTGAAAAATGTTTATTTATATTTTTTATATTCTTTTTAAATTATTATAAATATTCTATTCTTTTCAGTTATCTATTCTATTATTATATCATTTTACATCTATTTCCAATCAAGTTTCTTCCCCCACCCTTTTCTATTTATTCTATCTAGCTTTATTGTTTAATATTATTAATAGATCTTTATTAAATCTTATTAATTTAATTATTATTTAAAAGAAATATTATTCATATTATCTTTTTAATATAATATTCTAAACTTAAAGAAAACATTTCATTCCAATTAATTAGCCATTTTACTAGATCTCCTACCCAATTTTTGAAATAAAAGAATGGCATATTATCTATTTTTGATAATCTATCTATTCATTTTTTCTTAGTTTAGTTCTAATATTGATAAAAAATTAAGAAAGGCTCGAATTAAGAAAAGCATAATTATCAAAATAACTATAAATTAAATAACAGTAAATTAGGATTAAAAAAATCATTAGATAATTTATCATATTTAGGTCTGTAATAAGATAAGATAGAATAATATTAAATAGTTTTATCATATTAGTTTGCTTATTAGTATTAAAAAATCAAAATAAATTCTAATAAAATACTGTTTAAGCATTAATTTTGATAAATTTGTTCTTAACTATCTATTTTTGATAATCTCTACAATAAAAGTAATGTTGGAATATCTAATTTATTTTCTATGTTAAAGATATTTTTAGTTTACTTATAATTGTCAGTAATTTAATGAAAACAAATAAGTAATTAGGTATATCGATATTTTATGCATAGAATACTTTTTACTGTTAGTTAATATCATCAAATAATCGATAATTATATTTATTCTTATATAATTCTTAAAAGATAAAACGAGTAATAAAAAAATAACTAATTAATTACCAAAAAATACAGCTAATTAAGAAGTAAAATATTTCGAAATTGTAATCTAGCCTTAATAAAAAAATCAAGAAATTAAGGAGATAGAATTTAGATTAAATTTGTATTTATAAGAATAAATACAGGGATTATTCGTGGAATATATAAAAAAATTGATCAATCAATGTTTATGGTATAATTGTGAGTATCTTCATAAAATAAATGAACACCTTAAAAATTTTTGTAAAATTTGCAATTTATTCAAATCATTATTTACAGTAAGATTAAGATTTTGGCTATAGTACCTTGATAATAGCTTCTCCTCCTTTTTTTTTCATAGTATTAATTACTTATTAATTAATAATACTTAAAAGAAGTCGTTGTTAATTATAGCATCACTTTAATTAATAAGAATACATAAAAAAGTATAGAGGAATCTTGCGATTATAGTATAAAATAAAGGGAATGGAATAACAGCCACTGCAATTCCTTTCAATAAGCTAGAATATGCAGAATGATAGTTTATATAATATGAAGTAAAATGAGGGGTTGTCTATGAGAGAAGGCGCAATAACAAGAAGAGAGTTGTTCTCTGATACTTATAGAAGATAAATTTTAAATGATATGATTTAAGTTTAAAATAAACGCGATAATGAGGATGAAAAGCCAGATACTGAATTTAGTGATGAATAATCTATAACTCATTCTAGATAGCATAGTAATTTTAAATTAAACTTTCTTGATTAGAATTTTAACTAAATACAGGTTACAGAATGTACCACCATTTTGAAGAATAAGAAAATTATGTTGCTCTCTATGCTATGAATTCTACATTATCTCATTATACCCTTTCGTTTTTTATCCTTTAATCACCATCTTAAAAGCAGAATGCAACAATTTTAATATTTTATTTTATTAATGTTGATTAAATATTGATAGATAATGCTTATATTACTCCAATTTATATGAAAGTTTTATCCTTTTTAAAATATTATTTCTTAAATTTCTGTTTAAAAAGATAAGGTTACTGAGCCACAATCTTCTAAGAAGTAGTATTAAGAAGATTTAGAAAACACTAATTCAGGAAAGCTCTTAAATTTTGATGAGTCTTCTTTTTTAGATAAAGATAACACCTTCAGTTCAGATATTAGCTGTACAAGCAGTAGTAGCAGCGATGATGAAAAGAAAAGATAAAATAAAGATGGTAATAACCCATTTTAAGAGGAATCTATTTATGAAAGAACACTGGGACTTAATTTTTCTAAAAATTAAAATACAATGTATCATAAAAAATCAAATGCTACTAATTTGATGAGCTTACTTAATGATGCTAAATAAGGATAAGATAGTATAGTGGGGCAAGGTATTGGGAGTAATATAGGAGGAGATTAAGGACCTTTTTCAGAGTTAGAATTGAGATCTGGAGTTAGTGCAGGAAACCCTTTAGTTAACATGGTAATGAGCGGGTAAGTAACAAAAAAGACAGCTAATTAAAACACTAATAATAACAACAACAATAACAACAATAATAGCTATTAAGATAACTCTACTTTACATTTAAGGTTCGGAGTATAATAAGGAAATAATACTTCTTATGAAATGGCCTCTCAAAATATGTATAAATCGAATGATATTATGAGTTAAGGTATGGCTTAGTAATCATAATTATAAAGTAGATAAAAAGATAGTGCTTATAAGAGATTGCGTGAATTCACTAGGAATTTTAATATAAATGGACTAGCTGGGGAACCTAGGAATTCTAATATAGTTAGCAGTAAAAAGAAAAGAAATCATGTTAAGAATTATCTTTTCATCATGTGTTTAGTTAAAAAATTCACAAACATCCTAAAGACAATATCTACAACCTATAAATTTCGTAGCATGAATAAAAAGCATTTTGAGATTATTGGAGATCTTTCCAGCAACTATAGATTCTTTAAGCTTAGTCAATACCTTTAATAAGATGAGCCAGCATTCTATGAGAAGTGCTGGTATGGAATGAAGAAATTCTTTCGTACTTTAGTTTGGAATCCTATATTAGATTGGCAATGCAGCAAATTTATGATAGAAAACTGCTACAATCGTATTTAAGTTATATAGCCTGAATCTACGTTTAAATAATGCTGGGATATTTTTAGCAGTATTTTCTTCGTGATTAATATTTTCTATATCCCCGTTCGAGTTAGTTTCAGCTTTAAAAATGTAGAAGAACCTCATATATTTATTACCTTTTTACTCTATTATCTCCCTCCTATTTTACTCATTATTGAAATTATACTTAATTTTAACACAGCCTTCTATAAGCAAGGTATGGCTACATCTAACAGATCATAAATCTTCCACAACTATATCAGGTCACAGTTTTTGATAGATTTTACTATTTGCTTTACTTAAATTTTATCGATAATTTTGGGGATAGTTGAATTAAAAGCCTTTATTATTATTCGATATAGCAAAGTTATATCTTTGTTAAAATAAATTGAGGAGCGGCTCAATCTTAATGAATCTTAAACTGCTTACCTGAATTTATTTAAATTAATTTTTATGATTGTCTTTATTGCTCACATTTGTGGATGCAGTTTCTTTCTCGTTACAAAAATTGAGAAATATTATGGATTTACTGGGTTATGGACAGAAAGTTTGCAGATTACTGATTATACAATCCTTTAGTAATATATTACCTCTCTCTATTGGGCTGTTATCACTATGATTACGCTAGGTTATCTTTTATTTATCAACCTTTTAATTTTTTAATTTGCTCACTTATATTAAAATTTTGCTAATCAAATTAAATTCTCCCCATAAGATATGATTATGAATTAAATCCATTCAAAATCTAAAAAATTCTTTTTTCGTAAAACGATCAATAATTTTCCTGAAACTAGTTTTTTTTAAGTAAGTAAATATCAATCCAGTACTTACTTTTAAGTATTTTCTTTTGCTTACATTAAATTAATTTAATACACTTTTTAAATTAATTATTAATTAACAAATTTTACAAATCTTAGGTTACGGTGATATAACACCTTAAAATACTACAGAAAGGGCTTTTGTTGTATGTATTACGATGATATCGTGTGGTACTTTTGCATTTAGTATTAATGAAATTGGATAAATTATATAATAAATTGGTAAGAAAGCAAATGAATAGAGGAAAAAAATTAATATGCTGATGAGTTTAATGCAAAAGCGTGGGCTTAGTAACAATCAACTTCTCATGAAAATACGTAGAAACTTTTAATATCTGTTGGAATAAAATGCAGAGAATAATGAAGAGGGTGTTAAATTTTTATAATAATTAGATTTAAATTTGAAAAATGAAGTTATGAGAGATATATATGGAAAGATATTATCTAACAAAAAAATATTCTAATTAAATTTTTCAAAGGGTATTATAGAAAACCTATGCCTTAAGATGAAAGAGTAAACTTATGGGCCAGAAGATATCATAATAAAGGAAAGAGATATGGTCAATTGTATTTATTTTGTATTGCAAGGAGAGGCTTAGAGTTATATAAATTTAGCTTCAAAGGATAAAAAGTCCTAAACTACTTCATAAACAGACAGTTAGATCTCAGTAAGATTATTGCCTTTAAAAATACTCTAAAACTATTAAATTTAAACTCAAACATCATTAATTTCTTAAAGATGTTTTTCAAATAGAGTTATGTAAAATTATATATTTTAGATGTTAATATTATTTAAATTTGATCAATAGGTTCTAAACATTTTTCAAAAAGGAGATATTTTTGGAGAAAAAGCATTCTTTGGAATTCAGAAAAGTGAATATGGAGTGAAAGCAAGGACTATTGTTACAGTTGCCTTTCTTAGTTATGATGATTTTGTTGAATGCATAAAAGAGAGAGAAGAGGACTTTGAAAAATTTTGTTTTCTGAAGGATAAGTTGTAATTTTAAAATATTACTGAAGGCTTAGGAATTAAATGCTTTGGGTGTAGTAAATTTACTCATACAATAGCTAATTGTCCTCACAGTAAGTATATCCCAAACTAATATAAAGTACTCTACTTAAATAATATAGTGCAATTATAAGAGAGATAGTATGTTTAAAGAAATAAACCAAGATGGGGAAATGCTGTCTCTATTCAAGATGTTATTCATAATTCTGGTGTTAAATTTATTATGGAATATATAGGTATTGAAGCTTTATAGTAATATTATGAAGATAAGGAAATGGCACAAATATAATATATAAGTTCTTTGAATAATATTAAACAGCATGAGACATTTTACAATTAATAACTCATATAAGGATAAATGCAATATTAAGGTTTAAGTTAAGTCGATAATTTTGGGTATGGAGGAAATACCAGTAGTTTTATGAATAATTCTCCAGCAATACGATAGCAGTAATTGAAGCTTTTATAATAATAAATGAATTAATAAATGTAAGATTATATAATAAGTCCAGAACAGATAAATGCTCAAACTTCAACATTGCTGCAGAGCATAAGAGTTCAATAAAATACTAATAATAATAATATCAATAATGGTAACAATAATGAAGTGAGAATAAAAGAATTAAGTGTTATATAAGATGAGTATGAGAAATCTGGTGGAGTCTCTGACCTTGAAGATCCATTAATTCGAGATAGAGGATCAAGCCAATCAGGTGGTATATAAAAGATTTCATCTTCTAGATTTTAAAACGAAATTGCTAAATATGAATAGTAGTAGCAACTATAACAGTAACAGAATCTGTAATAATAGCAGTAGCCATAACTTCAACAATAAATCTTTATTCCTAAACAGGCAAGAAATATATCAATTAAAAAACTAGATGTAAGTTAGTTAATTCATTTTTTTTTAGAACATTAGTTTTATCCTAATTAAAAGAATCTTGTTGTTAGAAAATAGCTATTAAGATAAAATATTATTCTTTGAATTTGAAGATATTTTTATTGCTATTTAACAACGTAATTCAATCTCTTTTTTTAATAAATAGAGTTTCGATACTGTAGATTAACAGAGTTCTTATAATGGAGGTGGTATTAGTTATGACTAGAATTTTTAATAGTACTTTACACCAAGAAATAATAATAAAAATCCTATTTTTAGTTATATGAAAGGATAAGGAAATTCATAGTTTTCTTAATACGCTTCTAATTAAGATACTATCTAATCTAATTTTAGAAATAGTATTTCAAACACTCCTAGTAATAACCCATTAGCCCCTAATAATTATAGTAATTTAAGAGCAGTAATGCATAGAGACTCTGGATAGATTGATAAAGAAAAGCTAGCATATCTGCAGCCTCGTTAAATGAAAAATTTAAACAGTAAAGCATATTTCAAAATAAACTTAATTATATTTTTTATGTAAATATTACCAAAGATAATTAAAAAGAAGAGAGCGCTGATTCAGATGAAAATGATAATAAAGGTATAAAGAAGAGGTTAAGTTAGTCAGGGATTTCAAATAATAATATTCTATCTCCAGAATTAAATAGTTAAGATAATTAAAAATCAGTTAGCCATACTCGATTAAGAGATTCCTCGAGCTAATGGAATAATAGAAAGTCATTTGTTAATCTGTAAACAATTAACTAAAATTGGCTAGGAAAGATGAAAGAAGATGACAGAGATTCATTTTTTACAATCAATTCCTTTGATGTATCCAAATAATATAAGATTTACTATCCTTATTATAATTAGAGTAAAGTTATTTTTAACTACACGTAATAAGTTATGAAAACACTTTAGAAACCTAGTCAAGCCTTCTGCAGCTTAAATAACAAAGATGATATATAGAGAATGATCAAATCTTATCAAAGTACTTTATAAAAATCTCCAAAAAAAAGTAAGTATTAATTATAAAATTAATATTTTAAAATTTATTTTTCTTCAAAAATAGGAAATCATACACTACTTGATAAAAAATCGATTTTTACAATTTATAAAAGCGAGGGTCTTATTTTAAAAAATTAACAAAGAGAATCGAAAGGAAATGATATGGAAACATCTTCGTTAAAAAATATTGATTTGTCTTCAAATATGAATAATAATAATAAGATTCTTAGCTCCTTGAATCATGTTGCTATTGGAGAATCTTAATAATTCAATTTAGAAAAAACGGATTCTAAATTCAATACTATGAAAACAAAGAAATATAATATGATAGAAAATAATGGATACTTAATTAACCAATAAAAAGAAGTAGTTAAAGAACTGCATAAGAAAACGAGATAGATACTTTTAACCACTGAAGATATTTTAAGAAGGAGTTGTTTAGCTTTTTCTGCTTAAAATTTATAAAGTAATTCTCAATTTAGAGAATTTAATTCTGATATTTAAAAATATGCAATAAACTAATAATGAAAACTAATAAGCAATAATTAATATAGAGAAATTCTTTTAACAACATTTAGAATCAATACAAATGTAAATACAAAATTAAATAATCAATTGATATCTTTCCATAAATTAAAAATAAGTAGATCATTTCTACAAATTATTTAATACTTTTACTTACAAACTTATTATTAATAATGATCATCAATTAATCAAACAATCTATCAATCAATCAATCAATCAAACCAAATAAATAATTAAAAATTTTATCAAATTCTTTCATTCAATAATTTATATATATCGTCTTTAAAAGTTATACACTTATTGCTTGTATCCCTTTCATGTTTTATTTATTTACTTCTAATCTCATTAAATCAATTAAATTAATTTCAAATATCCATTTAATATTTTCTAATAAATAATAAACATTTAGATCATATTTCCCCCACATATTTCAATTAATATAATAAATTCAAAATAAATAATTTGTAAAAAATAAAATAAAAGAAAGTAAAAAGAGCAAAGAAGCTCATAGAATAAATATGAATTTAAAGAAATAAAATGTCTACTAATACTACTTTAAAATAAATAATGTTTTATTATCTTTTTAAAATTAGTATCCCAGTTGATTTTTATTTCTTGAAGCAAGCTAATTCTAGCTTACGCTAAATAATATTCATTATCTTTTGTCAATAGATATAATTAGAAAGTTTTTAAATCCAGAAAGTGACGTATAATCCAATCTAATAGTTTTTAAAATGATAAAATAATTCTCAATTGACAAAAGATAAAACAAACCCATGATTCTTTTCTTGATATAATTATTACATTTACTTAGATTAATAAAAATTTATTTTAGAATATTTTAACCGAGATGCTAGAGAATTGATCTTAATCATAAAAAATCCATAAAAATTAAATATTTTTTGAAAATAAATATCTAATTAAAAATTTGAATTTAAAAAAATACAATAAAAATAATAAAAATAGAAAAGAAAGTTAAATTAAATGAAATTAAGCAGAAATTAAAAATAAAATAAAAAGATAAATTAAAAAATATTTAAAAACAAGCAAATATAAAATGATAATTAATTAGATAGACACAAACAAGCACACACATAATAGTAATTTTTTATTATTTAGCTTTTTTTCTTTAAATTCAAATCAAATAAATATAAATTGTAATAAAATCCATTGATTTTTTAAATTTAATTAAATTGGTATTTTACAAGGATAAATAAATAAAAATTTGGTAATGATAAAAAAGTAAAGAACTAATTAAGACACTCTTTATAAATTTTATGGAAGAAATCAATAATGTTAACAATAAGAAATGAAAGAAATAGGAAACTTTTTACATTGTAATTTAAATTAAAATAAGAATTTGAAAAAATATTTCATTAGCTTTATATCAAATAGTAGATTTAAAGATGGATGGAACTTTCAATTCCTTAGGTAGTTGAGTCTCCAAGAATGTTTTAAGTAATTTCATCTAGATATCTGTCCAAAACATATTAGATGGATCAACAAAAATAATTAGTTTATTAATCCCAAGATTTTAGTGTCTCATAAGGAATCTCTTCATAAATTCGCAATAGATTGAAAAGTATTCTTCTGAGTCACTCAATTTAATCAAGAGCTCATATTATTCAAAAACATCATCATCTAGCTCTTCAAGTTAAATGAGATGAAGTTCATTGTTGTGGAAGAGCTTTAATTAGAATGATTTTGAGATAGGATTGCTTTTGGAAATAAGGATAGTATCTTATTCAACATTCTTATTTTATACTTCTTCTAATTAATTAGATTCGTTAGGTAGTTATTAAAGGTTGTAATTGTAGTCAGATAAATAATTAGCTCCATTTTTTATCCAAAAGTAATTTGAATCTTCAATTACTTACAAAGACAAGCTCTTGAATTGGGTAAGGAAGGTAAGGTGTTCTTATAAATATCTTTAGATAAGATACAATTAAAATTATTTATCAGTCCTTCTTTCATCAACTTCTTTTTAGGTGTGGTAGCCTTCACTTACCAACTACCATGCATAGTGATTCAACAGTTCTATCAAAGCAGATTATTCATAGAGTATCAAAATACTGAAGTAGTCTTACTTAAAGAAATTTTAGAATTTATCAATAATAGCTTTATTTACTTCTTAGAAATTAACAGATGTTATAACTTTCCTTAAGCTTTATTTATCAAAGGTATCTATCTATATATCAATTGAATGGTTCAAGAGATATAACTAACACCAGTTACCATCAAACTTCTTATAGAGGTTCAAATCCATTTGGTCAAATTTAAGTAAATCAAAAAGTAATTTTTTGCGAATGATCTAGCTATCAGATATTTCAGGTTCTAAAATTAAACAACGGAAACGAAGGAGTTTTGAATTATACCAACTGTAAGTGTTATCGAATTCAACTTTATATATACCTTTCTTCTCTGCAAGTAATACTAATCTATAAGGATCTTATTCACAGTTAATTCTCTAACTTAAGAAAGTATGAATAACATTAATGTTTTCTCTTTTTTAAGTAGATTCTCCAAAATCATCCAATTTTTAGAAAGTTACTTTAATATCATTGCTTTAAGTAGCAAATCCAATATAAACAATACTGAAAGGTTTCTTAATTTCGAGATGATAGCTATAACCTATTTAATAGATTTATTAATTTCCTTAAACAATTTTTTAAATAAGCTAAAAATTTACTTTTCTCAGCTTCAATAGTTTATTGTGTTGCAAAGGTTTTATGGATTACAAGATCATCAAATCTAAATATTTATTTATTGAATGGCGAGATCGAAACGAATTTAGAATCGAAGAAGGGTGAACATTGAAGTTAGCTAATTTTTTAATTAGAAATTAGCAGCTCAATAAATTATTCATCCTACAATGAAGGAGTATTTAACAATTCATATAAGAAATTAGCTGCTGATTAAAGACACTCTTGATCACTGCTATTGCTAATGTTTTAAAAAACTGTCATTATGGGACTCTCTAATTTCTTTCTGAAGCTTGGGAATTATTTATATAAATTTTTTAAAATACTCAGACAGTATCTCATAATTTCTGCTTCATTTGGGAAGAGTAATAAGCTATTAACAATTAATGCTATATTTCCATAAATGTGTTCACTTTTTGTTACAATTTCCTTGATTCCTCTAATTGAATAATTCAACACATTTCCCATTTGTCTTTCCTAATTTGATTTTTTAAAATATTAGTATTTTTAATATATATTTAAGCCGTAAAGGCATATTTAAATTGTAAATTTTATTACAGTTTTTGTTCCTTGTTTTTACAGGACCTATAAGAAATTATCCTTTGAATGGAAGAAATATTCAATAGGTTAGGCAGGATTAGATTGCTAATCAGTTCCATTGTGCTTTATATCTCCATTAATATGCTTAAGTAAAATATTTGGATCAAATTCTATTTATGTTTCAGGAATAACAAGAAGAGTTAATACAAATTTAGCTAAAAGAACCATAAGAGTCTTGGCTTATTCTTCTTGATCATTTAATCTAACAGGAATGCGAACTATGTCTTTGAGAATGTTTGTAATCGAATAAGAAAAGAGTGTCATTTATTCGGAATAGCTGATGCATTCACTGAAGAGATCAAAGATTAAATTTACTGCTTATTTCTTCTATGCAAAATCATCAGACTAAGCCATTTAACTGATACGACGCTCATACTAAACAAAATTAGAAGCGACACGTGATCCATTTATAATAGGATTTTATTTCATACGGTTCATATAGTCTTTATACTCATTACTAAATTCAGTCTGTTTTATGAGATAGTTGAGAATGTTATTAATAATATGACCTAATTAGAAACACATGTCCAATCCATTTATCTTATCAATTAAGTTGCATAGAGTATTGATTAAGTTAACTATCAGACGTATATTCTCTATATTTTCTATTTGAATTAAATCATTATCAAAGCACATGAGTAAAATGCTGCCACTAACATAAGATTTAGAAAATCTATTAGAATCATTGCTTGTTAGGTTAATTATCTTTTAAATTTATTTTTCTTCAAGCCATGTTATTACTTTTTCTTGCTCCTACTATTATTCATTTTAAGTAGAATCTTCATCTTTAAGAGATATTTCTTATAACTTCTCCCCTATTCCATCAGCTGAACTCTTCTTTCTTAATAACTATCCGTCTAATCCATTCAATTAATGAGAGTTAAATCCTCTTTTAAACTCTTTTATTCTAAGTTCTAAGTTACTTAGTTAGTTTTAATCTATAATCTAATTTGATAGATTTTTTTCTATTTCTAAAAATAAAGTATCTATTGTATCAATCTAAGGCTTTATTTAGTTCATTATTGGTAGGATATTTCGATAACTTAGTAGTAAATTATTCTATAATAAAAATAGTATGGGGTCGTGCTATAAGCTTGCCTTATTTTATTCTAGCTAGAAGTTTTATTTGATATACCTTTTTTAACTAAAAAGAATCTAATTAATTTGTAAAGAAATTTGCAATTAAATTAGTGAAGTAATTAAACAACAAACAATTAATTAATTAATATTATATATAAGGTTGGTTTTTGATTACTTTTATTTTTCTTCAATAATAATTAAGAAAAATCTTTAAAAGATTCTAATTTTACTTTATTAAAAAGCTTTTTAAGTTTTTGTAGTATTAAAACACTCTTTGTCCTTTTCACGTGTGGTTTGTTGATAATATATCACTGAAAATTAACTCATCTCACTTGATTGATATTTAATTTTCTTAATTATTATAGTCTATTTTTACTATTAGTGTTTCATACTAAAATAAATATTTTATCAAATAATAAGAGTTTAAATTGTAAAATATAATAGATAAATTGAATAAAGTTTAGTAAAGACATTAAAAAATATATCTTGTTTGTAAACTACTAGTCTAAAATGGTACATTTTTAAATTTTTATTTAAGATAATAAAAACAAAACTTTATTATAGTATTAGATTATTATTCAGGATGAAATTTTATAAGGAATGTATTAAAAGAAAATTAAATCTCATAAATTTACTTGTTCTATCGTTTTAGAAGTTTTATTAATATATCTTTTAACATTTTTAGAGATAGGATGTACTCTTTAAAAATAATTTAATAAAAATAAAAGGTAAATTAAGTTAAGGTATTTAAGGTAATTTATTTTATTTTTATATAAACAATTCAAGATAATAATTTTTTGAATTTCAAGGAAGATAAAGTAAGTAATGATTCCCTCTCCAAAAAATTAAAAAAAATGTCATTTGATAAAAAATTAATAATGTAATATTATATTTGTTTCATTATATTTTCTTAATATGGTTCATCAAAATTAATTTAAATCTTAATTTAATAGATTAAAAAATTCCCACTGCTTCATAAACTTACCCAAAAATATACTCTGCCTATTGAAAGAGTAAATAAAATTGAAAAATTTTAAAATATTATGTTTTTTATTAGGAGATATCAATATTAATAATATAAAGATAACAACTTTTAAGTGATAGTAATTCTATCATTAGAAAATATTAAGCTAGCTTTTACAATAACTTACATCATTCCTAAAATATTTCATCAACATCTTCATCATCATCTAAAACTAAGTTATTTCTTTTAGTAGGTTTTTTAACTAGCTTTTCTCCAAAATCTTCTTATTCTTATGGTTTCTATACTTCTTCTTCTACTTCCATATTGTTGGCTTCTCCCAAATCTTCAAAATTTTCTTCTTAAGGAACATCATTTTCATCTTCATCATCATTAAAAATATCATCATTTTCATTTTCTTCATTATTTCTCTTTTTCATCTTATTTAATTTTCTCTTTTTTAGCAATTTTGGTTCCTTTGAATTGTTTTTATTAAGTTTCTTCTTAGGAGCTTCAAGAATTTCTTCTTCCCCTTAGAATTCTTCATTTTCATTTAATAATTAATCTCCTAATCCTTATGAAAATTAATTATCCTCTCCAAAAACATCATCATCTTACTATTAATTATCTTCATAACCTTCCAAAAAGTTATCATCAAATTCTAAATCATCATCAATAAAATTTTCTTCACCATCTTCTTTCTTTCTCTTTTTAGATGTCTTAGATCTAACCCTATTTGATTTAAATAGTATTATTAAATTGCTAAACTTTTGAGGAGAATATTTTACTTATCTGAAGGCTACCTTTATTTCTTTTCCTTTTCATTAAAAATAAATTTTAATATAAATTCTGTTCAAATAATATTAATAGTTTACATCTTGTGTTACTTGTTTCTTTTTATTCTCTTCCAAAATTTGTTAGATTTCTTGTTACTTTCTAATTCTTTCAGCATTCTTTTCACGTTCTCTCTATTCCTATTACCTCTTTTCTTCTTCTTACTTGGATTTCTTAAGTTCTAACTCCATCTAATTAATTATTTTATAAATTTTTATAAATTATAATGCCAATTGTTTAAGGAAAATCTAACCTTCCATCTTCTGAAAATTTCCTCTTCATTCTATTACTTTTCTAAAGATGATTATTACTTATGTCTTGCTTCATTAAGCATTTTCTCAAATGAAGCAATATTGCTGTCTAATATCATTCTTTTTGTTTCGAATTATTCAATGATGGAGTTGTAAAAGTCCATTCTCTTTTATTTGACTTAAGTGCTGAAATGTTCTTAGTATCTAGATTTTTTACACTTTGGATCATTCTTAAAGAAATCTAAAAATTCTTTAGCTCTTTTGCAAATTGTGAAAGCATTTTCTTTATCTTTTAATGAGCTATTAGGATCAGAGAAAATCTTTTCAACTTCAATCTAATTTTAAATTTTTAAAAATTACAATTATTTTAGTTAAAATCAACCATAATTATTTACGAGTAAGATAACAAAATAGTTGTAACGATGAATAAGAGAATTTGGGTTTCTTAATATAAGTTTTTTGATAACTGTTTTAGCATCTTTATATTTTTCAAGGTGGAGATTGCAAAGAGCAATTTGTGTGAGGAGGTATTCGTCCTTAACATTTGTGCATTTTTCTTAATATTTTTTATAGGACATAAGAGCTTCTGCAAAATTTTTCTCTAAGAACTGGATTTATCCTAAATTAAACAATATATTAGGGAAAACAGCTATATTTTCCTTTAAAATATTGAAAATCTCTTTAGCTTCTTGCAACTAACCATTCTCAGCTAAAACAACTCCTAAAACTATTAATGCTTGTACATTAGTAGAATCTAATCCCAAAATTTCTTTAATTTTTTCTCCAACAACCATCATTTTCTCTAAAATAAGATAAAATTATTATTTAATTTTAATAAACTAAAAGAGCAAGCTAATAATAAATCATACTTTAGTATTCAGAGTTATCTCTCTTTTCTATTAGCTATTCATAATCCATATAGTACAAGAATAACTTAGAATAATTATCATTGAAGCCTAGCTTCTTAATAATAGCAAAAGAATCTCTAGCAGAATGGTCATCTTCATATTGATATTGAATATAACCTTTCATGCAAAGAACGAGATCAGGTCTAACATTATTAGACTTTGCTTCTTCTTTCTTTTCAAGAGCTTCATCGCAATATTTAACAGCACTTTAGAAATTACCTTTCTTGAATTCTAAATAGGCAATTCTAACAAAAGCGTCAAGATAATAAGGACAGATAGTAAGTACCTCTTTATATTATTCAAAAGCTCTTTAAGTTTAATTCAAGTCCTCATACATATGAGCCATATTGAACTTAACTGTACATAAGAAGCTCTTCTTCTTAATTTCTGATTCTTCTTTATCTGATTCATTTTCCATTTCATCATTGTTATTTGAATTAGCAATCTATAAGGCTTTTTCAAATGCCTCAGTAGCTTTAGAGAAATTTTTTAAATGCATTTCTAAAACACCAATATTATTATAAATTTCAGGATTGATTCTCTCATTATTTTCTGTTAGAACATTTAGAGCTAATCTGAAATAACGAAGAGATTCTTATGGCTCTACATCAGTTAAATTATTTGCATATTCCAGCTAGGCTTCATAATCCTTAGGGAAGAAACTTAATGCTTTCTAATAATATTATTATTAAATTAATTTGTTTTATCCAAGTGCTAACTTTGATTGTAAGTAAGCAAGTGGTTTAAATAATTCAAATGTCAATTCTTTTTCATTTTCAGGACATTAACTACGAATTTCATCTAATCTTTTAAAAGCTTGATCATATTATTGCTTTTGTTAAAAAAATATTTAAGTTTTTAAATGCAACAAGGTAAAGAATTATTTAGAAATTTACGTTTTAAATGAATAATTGAGCAAGACCAAAGTTTGATTAAATATTAGATCTGTTGGATTGCAAAGATTATTCATAAAATTTTTAAGCAAGATCATATTTTTTCTTTTGATAAGTAAAAGAACATATTAATTAGCATTAATGTACAAACCTATTTATTAATGATTAATTACTTCACGATGGAAACAACTAGCTATCATTTGATACAATCTAGATTTCATATCATAAAAATCAGATCTTGTTTATTTAACATAAGTTTTAAGCTTATCTGCATCCATAATGATTTTGGGTAAATTTTTTAAGTTAGTAATGGCTTTAAAAGCACTCTTCTTAGTCTATTATTATATTTTTAAAATAATATTTCAAAGCTTGATATTAGTGAGACAAATAATTTATTTATTTACATTTTCATTATCTTATTAGATGTAGTAGAATTCAGTAATATAAAACAATACTAGAGGACTTTCTTTATTCAAATCATAAGCCTTATTCAAATTCTTAATGTAAATATCCCATTCCTTCCTTTAAGAAGCTAAAATAGCAAGACCTAAATAAGCTTCGTAAACAGTAGGATCCTATAATATTTTATTTAGCATTCAATTAATCTTAGATTCTTTAACAATTATTTTTAATTACCAAATCTATAACACGTTAAAATGCTCGTTTTGACAATTCAAATTTCTTTTGCTGATAGAAACAATATGCAATTCCCAATCTGGCTCTTCCAGGTAGCTTTGGATTTTTTTGAAGAGCTTCTTTGAAGAATTCTAAAGCTTTTGAGTATTCTTTAGAAAAGAAGCACACTTAACCCTAAATTTCATTATAAATATAAATAATGAGAAGATAAAAATTATTCATTCATTTACTTAACCCAAAATATCTATGATATCATTTTTGTCACTAACGCAAGCATTTTATAAATTCTTTTAAGTTAACCCAATAGGCTTATTTTAGTAAAAGTTGATAAAACCTATTTTTTAAAAAAGAAAATGATTCTAGACATTATTTAATATGAACATTTTAACAAATTTAAGAAAATGATATTAATAATAACCTTATATTGAATAATTCAATGATTTAACATCCTTTATTCTAGAAGTATTTAGAGTTTAAATTGCCTACTGGAAGTAATTATTTCTTTATTCAGTATTCTCTTCTTTGCTAGCTTTAGCGAGAAGTGCCTAAATAGTAGTATTATTGATATTTCTTTTGTAAACTCTACCGGAAGGAGTATCGTGAATAGCCTTATCCATTTCAATAGTTTAGATGTAATGCATTATAGTTGTAAATTTATCAGCTTCACCATTCTCATAAAGAGAAATCTATAATTATATTTTTTTTAGTTTATTTAACAATTATATTCTCTTTTGATTGATTGCTACATAATTTAGATCATTCAATGAAAAATCAATGAATGTATCTAAACTAAATGATAAACAAAATGGTAATATTTTACAGCTATTTTATTCCATACATCTAAAGATATTTCTTTAGCAGAACATTCACCATAGAACTTTAATAAATCTTAAGGAAGGTCTCTAGTATCAATATGACCTTGAGTTTCTAATTTCCTAATGATTTTCTCCATCAGCCTTATCTATTTACTAAACTTAACTATATTAAGAAAAATTTTAATATTCTTTAGATTAATGAATTTTTATATGATAAAAATAAAGTATCTTTATTAGTTGATGAATAAATAGTATAATGTCTATTATCAGCTTAATTAGCTTTAAAAATAATATAAACAAATTATATAAATAGATAGATAGATACTTTGATGATTGATGTCAATTCAATAAAACAATAATGTAATTGTACTTCTTAATTAATAAATTTATATACCAAACAAACTTAATAATAATAATAATAACTAATATAATAGTTAATTAATAAATAAATAAATGCTAATAAATTTAAGAAAGACCAATAATAAAATACTAAATTGATAATCATTATGGATATTTTAAATTGAATGATAAGTGATCAGAATAAATAAAATTAAATTTCTAAAGCAAAATGATATACTATGCCACATATAACTTGTATTGGAAAGCTGAAAATTTGATTAACAGCTTACTACAATTATTTTTATCAATACGTTGATAAAAAAGATCAATTTTAAATATTTAAAATTAATCTAAGCACATTAGTGAATATATTTCTTCTTTCAATTTTCTTTTTTATCCTCTTTTTATTCCATTTCTTTATGTAATCTATTAGTATTATTCCAATAATAAATGAATTGTCCAACAACGATACCTTAAGATAAAAAGGCTAATAGATATTGCATCTATTTTTAAAGAATATTAGTTAAATAAATTTAAAAACAAAAATAATTTTACAATATTTGGTATATCAAATTATTCTATAATAATCGTAAACATTCTTGCTAGAACACCAAACCAGTTAACAAAATATGTTATAAATGATAAGTGCCCAGTTGATTTATTACGATAAATCATTGTTACTTGCAAGAATCTTGAATACAGTGCTAATTTAATGAAATAATTATTTTTTAGATTATTAAACTAATTAATTAAATAAATTACAAAAAATAGGAGATATGGTAAATAAGAAGGCAAGAATTTCATATGGAACGATTCTATTAGTAACAAGGAAGTAGGAGATAATCATGTAGGCTGATAAAAGGTTTAATTATGTATAATAATTTTTAGAGTTTTATCTATAGTAGTACATCAATGCTAAAATTATTACATTTTAAATTAAAAGCACATACTTCTCTCTATATAGGGAGATAGGGCTGTCAATTTATATTGAGTATCCAAGAGATATTATTGTAAGGATATTCTTTATTTATATTACAATTTATCATTAAAAAATAATAAATTTATTTATTTTTTTCATAGAATTTCATTTACTTCAATTGAGAAGCTACCAACAGATAATCCTTCTGTGCTTCTATTTAAGATGAATTTTATTATTTGGGGGAATTTAATAAGGGATGCTAATATAGCGATTGAGAAGCCAAGTATTTTAGATATAAGCTAATTTTATATTTTTATTTTTTTAAACATTAGTGAGTTAGTTGTTGTTGAAATGGTGCTTACAAGATTTAAACATTGCATGTCATTTAGCAAGTTCGGTATTGAAAGAGATTCTATATTTGCTAACAAGGATGGATAGCATTAATCATTAGATTCGACTAAGAAATTTAGTATAGACTGAATTATGCTCATAGATAAACAGACTTGCTGTTAATTTGCTAAGATATTTGTTTTGCTTTGTTTTAAAAACTAAATTTATGACTCTAAAAATTTGAATTTATTGGAATTTAATAATTAGAGTGATCGTCAGTATTTTCAATTATGTGTAAATTAATTAATTAATAAATAAATTTATTTGGAATATTAAATAC
Source organism: Tetrahymena borealis (assembly GCA_000260095.1). Classification (NCBI taxonomy): domain Eukaryota; phylum Ciliophora; class Oligohymenophorea; order Hymenostomatida; family Tetrahymenidae; genus Tetrahymena; species Tetrahymena borealis. Next base: position 15,573 of record AHAN01001220.1, on the reverse strand, counting down.
CAACAATCCTACTAATAAATGGTCAGAAATATCTATTATATGTGATAAGTTTTTGCCAGCAATTTTCACAGCATAAAATTAATTTAATTAAATATTTAATAAAATACAAATATTCTTTCAATAAAAATGTTAGCTGTATAATAGAAGTAAAAAATCTAATAAAATAAATAGTCATAACTCCCTAAAAATGCTTAAGATTCTCTTTAACAGCTCCACCTTTGGGATTAAGAACTAATTGGATAGAAAGATAAAATTTACAAGAACAAGCATTAATTCTAACCTGGTGTTCCTGGATCTGGATCAGCACTTCTTTAGAATATGAGTACAAAGAAACCTAATGTATAATAGTAATCTCAAGCTAATTAATTATCTTAAGCAGAATTGAGATTATTATAGAAAAAACGTAAACTATAAGAGATAGCCAGAGAATAAGATAAGTTAAGAATTTAACAATAAAAATCATTTTAAAAAGACAGCTAATAACTGGATTCTTCTTAAGATGCCTCTGATGAATATGAAGTGGAGAAAATAATAGATAAAAAGATCGAAAATGGCTAAGTCTTTTATAAAGTTAAATGGAAAGGTAATAAAATTACATTTTATTTAATAGTAATTTGAGTAAATTATAGACTTTAAATAATTAAATTTACATATTTTTATTTTAGGATGGGATAGCTCGTATAATACTTGGGAACCAGAAGATAATCTATTTAGAGTAAGTGAAATGATTGAAGAATATGAAGCCTCTAAGAAATACTAAAAAAGAAATTCACATGTCAGACAAAATGAATCTAGTGCAAGTGATTTGGATGCTAATGATCATCAATTTAAAGTTACTGGAGAAGTTAATTCTGATAATTTTAATTTGAAAAATAAGGACCCTCCTAAGTAAATTCTTCCTAACCTAGCTTAAACTCTAAATAAAAATGATACAAATCTGCAAAGCTAGTAATAATAGTAGTAGTAACAGAAACTTTAATAAAGTATAATAAAGAGTAAACCTTAGGTGAACAATAATAATTCATTTATAGGAAAAGATTTTACTGATAAATCCTATAGAGAAAATTAATAGCTATAATAAGTAGCAAAGTAAGTTTTTAGCTAGGCTAATAGTAATAATGAATAATCCAATTCATAATAAAAATAACTTAAAGTTCAATCTGAGTAAAAATCACAATTTTATGAGGTATTATTGAATCTACAGTCTAAGTAATAAAAATAAAACTAATAAGCAAATTAAGAAGTTTCATAGAAGCAATAGTCTTAGTGTAAATTTTTTAAAATTATATCAAAATATAGTTTTAAAATTTTTGTTTATTTTTAGAAATAAAAAATTAGAGAGAGATCTAAGAAATATAATTAGAGGAAGAAGAGGAATTGGAGTAGCCTTAGGAATTATAAAATAAAGAATAAGAAAAAGAAAAGTCCCTTGATGCTCAAGAAGATGAGGAGGAGTTAATGGAAGAAGAAAAGGAATATATATTTGATTGTATACTTGATAAGCGCTAATTAGAAGGATAAGAAGTGGAATACTTGTTGAAATTCTCAAGTAATTAATTTTTTTATCTTCTTAATTCGTATTTTAATTTAAATTAATAATATTATTTAGACCATGATAAACCAGAGTGGGAGTATTTGTGTAACTTGGAAAATATAGATTAAGAAATTAAAGAGTATGAATAATAGTGCAAGAAAAAATAATAAGCAGGATAAGCTGAAGTAGCATATTAATCTCAGTCTTAAGCAACTTAAGAGCTTAATAACATCTAAATTGAAGATGTTTAAAATTCAAAATAAGTTAGAAGCCAAACAGAAATTCCTACAAATGTCACAACTATGCACAGTTTAGCAGAAAAAGTCTCTTCTAAATAGCAACCTTAGTAAAATAATTAAAATTAGAGTAAGTAAAGGAATGTTCCTGAATAAATAAATATTGATTGCTCAGATGATTAATTTGAATAGGAAGAACGAATTCAAAAGAATTAATTAGCAAATAATTCTAGCAACTAAAGATTAAATTAACTTAATAGCTCTTAATAAGATTAGTAAAAAAAAGAACATAGAAGATCTTAAACCTAAAATAGAAAAGATAAATCTTAAGTGAGATCTTCAAGTAACCAACCTTAGAAAACTATTAGTCTAGATAGTAATGTATAAAATCCAGTTTAATATGTTAATCAACCACCAATTTTGAACCCTTTATAACTTCAATCATATGTTGCAATGGCTAATCCATTAAATCGTATATAGAGTTATCAATATGGTCAAGAGGATGGTTGTTTCTATAAGGGTGATTAGAGGTACTTGATTGAACTGTGTGAGAGATCTTCAGTATCTGACCTATCAAAAGCAACCTTTAAAATTACTTGGAAACCTAGAAGTAATGGATATACTCCTTTTCCAAGTCTAGTTTCTTATTAGATGCTCAAACAGCATGATCCGATGGGGTTAGTAATTTTTTATGAAGGATTGCATTCAATTTAGCCCTATTCCCTGTTGAAATGAATTGAAAATATAAACAAATTTAATTAATATTTGTGTTTGATGAAATAAATTTTTATTAAAATTTAAAATAAATTGATCTACTCATTTTTTTTTTGATTGTTTTCACAACTTTAACATAATAGAAATTATAAATTTAAAATTTAACTGGCTGAAATAATTTAATTAACGACAAATGATATATGCAAATTGCATTTTATACTAATTAAATTTAAGTATTAATTATAATCTTTACAAATTTTTATTTATTTATTTATATTTAAGAAATTTGAATGAACTAAAGCAAGTTCCTTTTAAGTTCATTCATTTCCATTACTTTTAGAATTAATTTTAACCAAAAAATATTGATTTTTTGAATCAAATATTTCTTTTTTATAAATGAAGCTCAATAGATTTAGCTGTTTCTTAGATATCTTAGATTGTATTTATTTTAGAACAGCCTATAATACTGTGTTTAGGTTAATACTTCTTTTCATAAATTTAAACTCCAGATAAAATACGGAATCTATATTTTTAAGTAAAAGAGACTCTAATGAAATCTCTGCATGTAGGGTCTTTTCTGTGATATTTTCCTTATTTCTATGCTTCATCAAGTGTTCTTAAAAATTCTGCATCAAACCCAAATATATCTATACATTAGTCATTAAAAGCTAGGGCAGAAACAGCTCCAGTTGCATCTGCGATGTTCAGATTAGTTGTCATTCTTGCAATTGGAATAGATCCTTAGCATTTCTTAGTGCAATGTTCTATTTTCTTTTAACATACACTGCAAGCAAGATAGTAAGGCTTTTTCTCAAGACTTCCTGAGTAGATTTCTCCTTCGATTTCAGAATAAATACATTTACTAAATTCTTTTTAAAATACTGGATCGGTAGGAGGTAATGTTAGGGAAAGCCTAATGACTCTTTCTAGTTGATCTTCTACTTGCTAAACTACATAATTGATTGATTTTACATCATAAAAGTGCATGGAAATTTTATTATCACCAATTTAGGTGAACTCTTTATTATTCGTTTTGGAAGAAAGTTTTAATCTACTCTCAGAATCTTTTTATTCTTCCTTATCATCTCCTAAAATGTTTTCTAAAACATTTTCCTATGGTACAAAGACTTCATCATCTTCAAGAATAATTTTTTCAAATGCTGTTAATAAATCTAATGCTTCTTATATATCTGGATTCACCAGTATTCCTGATCCACTATCAATACTTTTTTAATTTAAATATACATTCACGTGAGTAGTTTTTATCAAGATCACATCAAATATTTTTAGATTTAAGTTTAGCCCAAATTCATTACGAATTGAAACTTAAATAGTATGTTTAGTTTCATCTCCTATTAAAAATCTCATTGTTTCTAATTCTCTTCCATCTCTATCCTTTGATTTTTCTTTCGATGGTTCTTCCATAACAACACCTGATAGAAAAAAATAAAATTGAAATATCTTCAAAGAAGTATAAAATACAAAAAGTAAATGTTTTAATTAAATACCTAACACATCAAAGTGGTAAGTAGAGTGAATATCAGAAATTTTGTTAATCTTCACCAATTCAAATTTGTTAAAGTTAATCGTATTTTATTCAATTAATTCATCTTCAATTGGAGTAATATATTAAGGACTGAATGTATCATATTTCAAGCAGTTTCTTGTAGATTTTTTTTAGGCATCAGAAATAACATAGCCTCTAGCAAACTTATAGATCTTACCAACCTCAATTATATCAAAATATTTCTCACAATCTATCAAACTGAAATAAACAAGAGTACTAAAGTCTAAAGTTCCATCATATATTTCTATTTTAAAGGAATTATCTTAAAATCCATATTTTATAGAGCCTTTTGAAATAACTCTTGCGGTGACTACAACATTTCTCACACCCTTTTTTAGCTAGCTGAGATTTTTTGTCTATAAATCAGACATCTTTGCGATTAAGGTAATTCTAATATATTATCAAATAAATTTGTTTTTAGCAATCCTTTAAAATTTGCTTTAATTTGAAAATGGGAGGAGAATATAGTAGGAATGGATTTCAGTCTAAAAGTTCTTTTTATTCAAATATTAAGCAAGCAATAAATATTATTCAAAAATCAAAAGTAGCAATAGATTTTAAAGAGGTCACTTAGTTTGGTTTTTTTGATAATTTATTATTCTGATAACATTCTTAAATCTATTCGTTTACTTTAATAATTTTAAAACTAACTCTGATTTGCGCCAATAATTCTTATTAAATCTAATAATTACAAATCAATTTCAAAAATTTTAAAAAAGAGTCAAATTAGTACGCAAGAGAGACGCTATTATTAGCTTTATTAAAAATAATAAACGCACACATAACTATAAAATTAATACAGTTTATTTATTTATTTGATAATGTTTTTCATTGTTTTTAAGCAAAAAGCTATGCAATTCATCTTCCTTTTAACCTTATTCTTAAAACTCTATATTTTCTCATTAAATATTAGAAGAAATCCTTTACAACTGATAAATCTTCTCTTATAAAAGAAAGGAATGATACTAAATATAAGAAGCAATTTATTAAAGATAAACCGAAAGGATCAAAACTGGAAGGATACCTACAAATAGCAATAATGTTAATAAATATTTAAATTAAATTAAAGAGGTAACATTGCCCAATAACTTTAACAGCTTATTCTCTAAATGAACTTTTTTGATAAAAATCTATTTCTGTTTGATAGAATAAAGATTAAGAGAGCCTAACCGATTATGGACCAAGCATATATAAGTGATACCAAAATTTATACAATTTAGGATATTTTTTGCTATTTACTAATTATTAATAGTCTGTCCATTAAGCATATCCTAATTCATCATATTTATCAAATAAATTACGAGCTTAGATACCAAACATACTATTAATAGTGAAAGTGAGAAGAGTTGCTACACTTATCAAGCTATCAAATGACATAAGTATGATAAATATTTTGGTAATGTTTTCTAAAATTGAAGAAACACTGCTAAGGGTAATTATTAAAGCTACTTTAGATTTGACAATAGAAAATAATGAAAGAATCACTACTAAGCTAATAACTATCAAAATAATAGATAACATTGTTAGAATTAGCTTCTTGTTATAATAAAATGGAGTCTATTTATAAAAAGAGAATATTATTAAATACTTTATATGTTTTAAAAAAAAGTATTTTTTTCAAGTAAAAAGGATGTTTTAAATAAATTTTATTGTGATTAAAACTAATTCTACATCTTTTATTAACTATTATATAATCTAAAAAGTTAAATTTTAATTGAGTAATTAAAAAATGGAATATTGGATTATCATCTATTAATTTTCATATTTCTGAAAGAATATTAATTAAAAAATAAAGATTACTTCATTAATAGGAACACATTCATTATCTATTTATTGATAGCTACTGAGGTCACAACTCTAAACACAAATTTTATTCTATAAATAAGGATATTAAGAGCTACACGATGTGCATTCTGTAGAATTATTACATCTTTAGCAAGAAAAATGGCATTAAGTACATTTATTGCTCTAATTAGGATATGTTTGATCTGGGCATTTATCTACACACAATTTATCTAATTAATAAGGTTAATTCTAACTACAGGTAATACAACTTGTAGAATCGGAGCAGGTCTTGCAAGAAGTATGGCACTCAGTGCAAATATTTTTTGTATTTGGATATGTTTTATCTGGACATTTATCTATGCACAACTTATCAGACATATAAGGATGATTTTAACTACATGTTAAGCAACTTGTAGAATCAACACAAGTTTAACAACTTGAGTTACAATCAACGCAAATATTGTTTGAATTTGGATATTTTTTCTCTGGGCATTAGGCTACACATAACTTATCTAAATAGTAAGGATATTTCTAACCACATATTTTGCAACTACTAGAATCAGAACAAGTTTTACAAGATATATCGCACAGTTGGCAAACTTTTGATTAGTTAGAAAATGAGCCATCTAAACATTATGCTACACATTTCTAAGTAACTGGGTCAAAATAAGGAGTTCCAAAATAATCTGAGCATTAAATACAATTAGAACTAGTTCCTCCAGTACATGTTTGGCATTAAGGGTTACAGTATTTACAAGTATTAGTAATTTTATCATAATACTAATTTTATTCTGGGCAAGTTTAATTATCATTTGCAACGCAAGTTACTGAACCATTGCTTTAGTATACCAAGTGATAGCCAGTATTACAATTGATACATATATTTGAACTAGAAGAGCACTACTAGCAGTTTTAAATGCTACAAGTAGAACCTAAACAAACGTAAACTCCTGTTGGCTATTCAATTTTTGTTGTATTTGTAGGACAATTCAATACACAAATTCCATCAGATTTTACATAACCGCTAGCACATTGATTGCAATAGCTCTAATTTTAGCAATCTATACAATTACTACCACATGAAATGCATGTTAGCCTTTAATTTAAAAATAATTAATTAATTAATGAATTAATAATAAAAATAATTTACTGATCTTATATAGTTCCTGAAGGACAAGTACTATAACAAGTTCCTTAATAGAGGAAAGGATTAGGAGGTTAACACTGAGAGCAAATTGTACTAGTATAACATGTTTTGCATGATACTACTGTACATTAATTAGTTTCAGATGCATAAAGTGTAAAAGATAGAGAATCTGGATATTTAAGAGAAGGATAATACACAGAATCTATACTCTCATCAACTTCTACTTGTAGATTAGAGAAAGACAAATCAGTTTATGCAACTGAGTTATAAATCAAAGTTATATTTCTTTAATATTCAGTTGGTTACATCTAAAGCTATTTTGGGGTTGTAGGCAGAATAGAACAAGGAATATCAATGGTACTTCCTGAATTAAGAATTTATTAACAAGATAATTATGTACCAATTAATTAATTTGTTGGAAGATTAAATCTAAACTACCTCTAAACAGATGGTGAAATTGTTGAATCAACGAATAACTAATATTAGAACTATACAGCTTTATTAATTAGAGCAGGAGTAATATTAAGTTAGAATTGGTTAACTTTTTTAACTTCGAGTTATGTTGAGATAGTTTTAGATGACTAATAGAATATTTTTTAGTAAGAAGTATTATCTTACAAAATAGTAAAAGATAGAATTAATGGAGAAGTATCGACTAGAGCATTAATGTTAAGAATTTCCGATAACTCTAAATAGAGTTTATTTGATTAGCAGCTCGCATCAGTGCAAGTATTTTTGAACTCATCAGCAGATAGCAAGACTGTCAGAGATTTTAATCTTTGAGTGGAAGAATCCGATTAAGAATAATATGTAGAGGACGAAGTAGCCTTAAAAGAAGAGGATGTACTAATTCTATATTGAGGCTAGACTGAAGTATTCTTCAAAATATACTTATAGTCGGAGAATTATACTACTAATTAGTAAGCATCGTTAATATAATTAGAAAAAGATAAATTGATGTGTAAGGCAGGGTTCATTCCTAGTACATTTGTACTTGTTAAAATATCTATTTAATCTAATGGTCTGGGTAAAATACTATAGCTATCAATCTTTCCATTATCAACTTCATAATAACTTCCATTATCTAACAAGAATGTCCTTATTTCAAAATAATAACTTGCACTGTTTGCACTACCAAGGGTGACAATCTAATAAGGTCTATTTTTGAAGCAGTTTTAAACAGATATAGAGGTACTACCATACGTTGCTTGTACATAGACATAATTTTTATTATTTTTAACTTCGACTGCACATGTGTTATCTATTAATTAAGCGGCGTTTTGATTTTCATAGCCAATATAAACTCTTGTAATAAGACTTGTATGTAAAGCGTTTTATGAAGAAGGAGAAAAAGCAAAAGATAGATTAATAGATTCTTTAGATAAGTAGGAGCTTGGAGTAACTCCAATACTACTCAAAGTACCTATAGTGGTTGCAGCATAGCTGACAGAGCTAGTTTCTTATACTGAATTTGCATTTAGAGAAGATTTTATAGAGATATTAAAGGCTGTTGCTTATTTTAAACTGAGAGGATTATAAGAGAGTTTAACTTTTATAACGATTGTTTAACAATAATTAGTAGAATCACCACTGAAAGAAATTGTATAAACCTTATTACTACTACTTATAAATTAGCAGTTATCAAATACTTTACTAAAACTAGAAGGAGATGAACAAGTAGCTGAACAAATAGAGTTCAAATATTCTAATGGAATGGGAGAGGAAGTATTAGGAGTGATTTCTATTATCCCTCCTCTGTTAGTGTTATCAACTAAGATAGAATTCATACTTAAAGTGAGTGTAAGTGTGACATCCTTAGCATTCACTTTGGAGCTATCGGAGGTTATACTAGTAGTAAATGTTCCAATAGTTGAAGGTTCAATTAAACTTGCATTAGATTGAAAACTTAGTAAAATATTATTTGATTGGACAATAGAAGCCTTAAAAGTATAAGAAGAGTCACAAGTTCCAATAAAGAAACTATTCATCAAATTAATAGAAACAGCTAGAACAGATCCATTATCAATTTAGGTTTATCCAGAAGTACATGCATCAATTAAAATAACTTAATTAGATCCAGAAATGCTAGAACTACAAGATAAATTTGTACTACTATTTCTAATTTAACAATTAATAGAAGTAGAAGATGGAGGAACCTATGGTGAATAAACACAATCATTAGGGAGAGTTAATTTAAGTTTTGTTGAAGAACATGTGATATCTTTAGTTATACTGATAAAGAAAGAATATGAAGAAATTTAGCCTACAGAAGTTACTAACCCTTCTCTTTCTACAACCATACCTCCAGTAATTAAGAGAGTATCCGAATGGATTAAAATATTAGAGCTATCTTTAATATAAACTTTAATAGAAGGAAGTGTAGTAGAGCTAGTAACATCATAAGCATTAATAATTTTCAAAGAATATGATGTATTAGTAGTTCCATCAGAGGCTTGAGGCGAAGTAACTTTAAGCACTTTACCTGTAAGATTCGAAGAAAGAAGGGTAGCTGTATTACTAGAATCAATAAAATATACTAAGGAGTTGCTTTCTACATCAAGAGAACTACCAGTAAAATCTAAGTAGATACTATCACTAGTCATTATGGTATTAGAAACAGAGAAACTAATAAATACTGTTCTTGAAGAATCTTATGAATCAGCTGTAGTACGAAGTAATGATGTAGTGAATGGAGCAGGTGAAATTTAAACTTGGAAAGAAGAGCTGGTATAGGTAGCCTATTTATAATTATTACTATTATATTTATAGTATTGAATTATTTAGATATTCTGAGAGTCGTATAAAGTTTATAATCTAGTATTCTTTACATTCTAAAAGACTATATTAATTTATGATCCTTAATCTATATTTAGATTTACTGATAATTAAAATATTCTATTTGAACTATCTTTGCTTAGGAAAATGCACTGAATACTGTTGATGAAACAAACAGAGCTACTATCAGGGAAATTTACTGAGGTAGGAATTGTTATTTCTAAAATTGTGTTACCAGAAACTAATGAGGCTGATACTGTGAAAGAAATGGTTTAATCACCACTTGTACCAGTAAGATAAGTAGCTCTGGTATAGCTCACATTATTTACTGTATAAGGAGTAGCTGATAAAGCAGAAACAGAATTGTTAGTTAATGTTCCATCTACTTCAACTAAATAAGATGTCTAGTCAGCATCATCAAAACGAGCTAATGCTTTATAACTAAATTATTGTATTTACAATTATAGCTCTATATTTGAGTTCTATAAATTACAAAGTGTGAACTCAACTAATTTATCATCTCCATTAGAATTAGCTGAAGAAACTGGAGATAATAGAATAAGAGTAATTTATTTTATGCTTGGCTCTAAATAACTATCATTAGTAATATCATATTTTGAATATGTAAAATCTACACCACCTGTACAAGAGCTGTTTACTTTATAATAAAGGGCAAATTAAGGTACATTTATTATAATTTTAGCACCTTAACTTTTTAAATAATTTGTTAATTACAGTTATACTTTAATAGGCAGGCTAATTTGTACATTATTATAAGAAGAACTTGAAGCTCCTCCTACTAAATTAAATAAAGGATAATTAGATTTATAAGAAACTAATGAATAAATGTTTAGAGTGATATCAATCTCTTCAAATGTACCTGACCTTGATTAATTCTAAACGAGAATTTAAATTGCATTATTTGTAGCAATATTCTTTTTTACATAATTTAAATTTTATAAGCAATTCAAAGTCTAGCTTAATTGAGCGATACAATATGAAGAAGCAGCACAAGAAGGATTAGTTTATCCTAGAACTACTTCTATATAATTTGCGTTGTATGTACTAGTTTGACAATTGCTAGAACTGCTTTAAGTGTCTAATATTTTAACCCAAGAGTTAGCTACTGGAATCCTAAGAATAAAATTATAGATTTGAGAAATAAGCTTTGTTGATACGTAGGTCAGTTGTATTTAAGCATTATCTGAATATTATGGAAGAGGATTGCTAGTTTTAATTTAAAAATTGCTTGAGCTAGGACTAGAAGTTTGATAATATTTAAAAAAAGTTGTATTATATGTTCTATATTCTTCTTTCACTGATGATTCTTAGTTTAATTAAATAAAATAATTTTTATTAGATTTACTATTTATTGGTTTTTTTTTTATTTAAGACCATTTTCTTGCATTCAAGAATATGATTAAGTTAAAAATTGAATTGAAATAATTTTTTGATTTAAATGGAAATAATTTACATTCAATGTAAAAGCTGAATCCATATTAGTCATTTGTAGGGTAAATACTCTCAATTTTATTAATAGCAGTTAATTTTAGGGATTGGTAATCAACAGACATACCTGGAAAAGCACAAGTAACATTAAGAGAAAATAAACCTTATGTATTAGAGACCATAGTAGTTGAAACAGAGGTAACTTAATTTTATCGAATGGCATCTAGAGAATATGTAGAGGAAATAGAATAAAAAGGATGGCTAAAAGTTAATTTCATTATGGCTGAACTAATACAAGTTTTTATTCTAAATTTTATTTCTACTGCTTAGGAATCTTAAATGGATAAAATTTGGTTCTTATTCGGAGTTATATCATAATAAGGGAACTATGAATATATTAATGCAATATTTACATCTATTTAAGCTAGATTCTTAGTAATTAAATTTTCATTTGCCAGCATACTAATTTAAATCTTAGAAGTTTATGTAGAAGAGTTTATCCAGTCATTCATCTTTTAAGTTTAAAATATAATTGTTTTATTCATTTTAATTATTGAGTAAAATTACATTTATATTAACATTTTATACATCTGGGATTTTTGTCACACGGATGGTAGAAGCTGTGTTACAAAGGCAAATACTTACTCCCGATTATTTACATGATAAAATAAAAGATATAGTGCTATCATTTCCAACTTATACTGTTCCAGTTAGACCATTTCTTTAAGTAAGGCAATTATCATAATCATTAAACATTTAAAAATAAATATAGACGTTATCAAGAGTTGAATATTAAAATTATATATTAAAAGGGCTTTATTAGCTTTTAATTTAGTTGTTTGTGTATGTTGGGATAGAACCAGATCTTGAATATGTATATTAAGTATAAGAGCTTGCAGAAAGAGAATTATCTGTACCAATCTATTTGAAATCAATTGAAAAGTCTTCAATGGGATTCTAAAATAATCCTATAATAACTTATGATCCAGAGGAAATAAATGGTGACACAGATGATGTTAACACACATTTGCTTGATGAGAAATCACAAGTTAAATTATCTAAGAAAATAAAAATAATTTAATGATAAGATAAATGATAAAATGAAGTATTATTACAGCCAGATTAGCTGCATGTAGGCATTGTATCTGAGATTATAAAATTAGTGCCAGGTGTGGCTATAACAAATGTTAATTCTAATGAGATTGCATCTTCTAAAAACTAATTATATATGTGAAATGTAATTATAATTAACGATTGATATGGTAGAAAATATAAATTACATCTATCACTACATTAGTGTATTCATTTCTATAACCATTAGTCAGCAAAATAGAAGGCGACGATAAAACAGATTTTATGAGAGCGCAAACAAATAGAATATATTTCATAAACCTCTAATATTTTAATTATTCGGTTTTGTTAATTTGAGACTTACTCATATTCTAATATTCTTATAATACTGATAATATTTAATCTTTGTATCTTTCTTTTAATCAAAATTCTTCTCTTAATTTTTTTTTTTTGCTAATTTAAACAGGATTATTTCTCCTATTTCAAATTTCAAATATTATTCGAAACCTTTAACTTTTAAAATATTGATTCTTTTTTGTGACCTGAATTTTTTAAGTATTATTAATCATAAATTTGCTATTTGAAAATAAATGCTTAATTAGTAGAATCATTTTTAAGATTACATTTAGCTATCTCAATACTATTTATAGTTTTTAAATAAATGTATTTTACCAAATCAGCACTCACATTTTCTTTAATTACTACGTATAAGTGTTTTCTTTTATCAATTTTTGTAACAATTCTTTTTTTAGTTGAATTAAGAGATAATAAATAATGGTCTATTTATTGCTAATATTGATCCAAAGACCTTAGAAAATGAAAATTAGATATGAGGGAGAAAGAGAAAGAAAGTAAGAATAATAATTATATACAAAATATAAAATAAAGGGAGAGTTTAGAAATAAATACAATAGATAAAATTTATAAATTTCTTAGAAACTCTAAACTCTTTTTTAAGTAGATATATTATTATGTATATCTTTTAATTTGGAAAAAATTATAAATGGTTGTTAAATATATTCTTTTCTTTTCTGCTTTTGCTGTTGACAGGTTATTATTACTTTTAAACTAACTCCTAATCAACTTTGCTCTCAACCTATCCATATATTAATCGTATTTATTAAATTATATAATTGAATAAATCAGTCTCAAATGAAGTTGTTATTATTTAAATTCTTCAGCTATAAAGGAGCATTTTAATTGTTGTTCATATTATGCGAGTTATGCCCGCTATTATTATTACTATTATTCCCAGATGTGCCAAATGAACCTATTTGCATATTTCTAAAATTAAAATTATTAAAACTAGTTTTAACAGAAATTAAATTTTCAATTTACATATTTTAGCCCTAGTACATTTTTTATATTGGAATTGATTACTAATTAGATTACTATTATTAATTTTGATATTATCCTCCAGAATTTATAGGATAATAATTATTTTTATTATACTCATTTTGCTATTATTTCACATTATTTTAAATGAACTGTGAATTCTATGATCCTTATTAAGGATAGTTTCCTCCCTACTACTACTGCTACTATTATTAGAGTTTCTTTTATTGAATAGGCAATTATTGGATGTTTTAATTTTAATTAATACTACTACCATTCACTTATTGTTATTACTGTTACTGCTATTACTATTGCTAATATTATTATTACTATTATTGTCCCTATTAATTCTGTTATACATTCATCTTATTATTATTCAAGGGCTAAATATAATTCTATTACCCTTATCCCAATTAGCTTCCACTTAAGATTCCATCTATTTCCTTCTTTTAAATATAACTTAGCTCCTATAAATATTATTTAAAGAAAGTAAATAATCAGAATTTCTATATTTTAAATAAACTAAAAAATACTCTAACTAAAAGGTCAAATTCTTCACGAAGAGTTTCTACAGTAGTTTAAGTTTCAATCCTTATTTTCTCAGAGTTTTCTAGTTAAGCTCTTGATTGTATTTAAAAAACAAAAAATGTATTGGCTTTGAAAATTTAAGTAGCTAAATGATTACTTCAATAACTATCTTAACTTGCGATTATCTTCCTTTACTTACTTAAGTTTTTTTGTGCGCTTTTGCAATTAAGAATCTAAATCTCTATAATTTTAAATATGTTATAATATTTAACTGCTATTATATAAAGTTTTGAGTGAAAATATATAAAGCATAACATTAATGTCGATTAATAAATTCACTCATTTATTCTCAATATATTGCTTACTTCAAGCTAGGACTTTAAACTACATTGTTAAACTCTTAAGAAAGAGTAGTTAGCGCTTCTTTACACTTCTCCACCTTTTTTTATGTGATGTACTATTCTTCTAATATCCCTTCAATTTTCCTCAAACTTAAATCTATGTTGATATTTATAAGTTTAAAATTATTTTTCCCATTAATCAAAGAATATCCTATCAATGAATCAATAGCTATTTGTAATTATTAGATGGATATTTGCTAAATTAATTGAGAAATAACTTTTTGTATTTTTTTACCAGATTAGATCATTTTTATAGCATATTCCTTGTAGGGATGATCAAATTCTGCTCCTGCATGCTGAGTAGGGTATATAGAACACAATTAAAATTGATCATTTTTCATGCCAAGTTGCTAACATACTTGCTTATACTAATTTAATTTTAATAATAAGATTTGTAGGAGGAAGCTATTTTGAAAAGGACTTACAATGTCATTCTCATCTTCGAAAAAGAATGCTGGCAACAATATAGAAACAAGAGCCATTCTACTATATTATTTGCTCTAAAAATTATATTATGGATATTTATTCTATTATTATTAACTAAACTTTTTAGTTTCTTATCAATTAATTTTTATAAACCTTTATCACCTCTATTTTTTGTTTGATAATAATTTCTTTTCTTATAAAGAAATCACTTTTTTTTCTTATAATTATATTCCATCGTCAATTAATCATTAATTAATTATTTTGAATCAATTTTCTTTTTTAAATCTCTTCATTAAATAAGTGGTTGCCAATCCATAACAGTTAGGAATATTTACTTTTAATTAAATTGAGTATATTTTAATTAATTATTTATGTTTTATGTAAGTAAAAAAAAGAGACTAATGAATAATAATTTAATAGAATATGATACGAGTAATTTCATAATACAGATTATCTATCCTAAACTACAGACATTTTCAAAAATTTTTCAATAATGGTGTTTGTTTAGTAAATAAATGATCTAACTTAACTTGTAAATGATTTAGTTGGGGTTGGGGTTGGGGTTGGGGTTGGGGTTGGGGTTGGGGTTGGGGTTGGGGTTGGGG
>AHAN01001219.1:0-46295 GCA_000260095.1 Tetrahymena borealis | reverse complement strand
TGCATTTAATGAAAGCACTTGAAGATGCTTCAATTTACTCTAATTGGTTTTAATGTGAAGTTTTATGATTTGTAATCGTGCTTTATTAGCTTAAGATACTATTATTATCTTAATGAAGATAATTCTATTAATAACTTATTATCAAATTATCTTAATTTATTTACAAAAAATTTAAATCAATATACTCTTATTATTGAATAATATTAATTTGATTATCAAAATTTAAATTTTCTATTTATTCTTTAATATTTTAAGAATCTGATTTCAACGACGAATGGATAACATTTTAATCTTTTTATGTAACAATTTTTTTTACTTTTTTGCTATTGGAAGAGGTTGAATTAATTTTATTTAGTTTATTAATCTAACATAATAAGGATTTTTTAAGAGTATCCTCTTTATCATTTGGTTATTAATTACTCATTTATTATTAAATAGTCTTTTAAATGATTATTATTTTTACTAAGTTAAGAGAATCTTTATTAATTATTCAGATTTAATTATATTTTTAATTATTACTTAAATTATGTATTTATCAATTGTTATTTACTGTAATTAATTATATTTTTAGTAATTGATTAGTCTTATATTGGTTCATATTTTTTCAATAATGTTATATTGGATATTTTGAAATTACAATTGGTGAATTATTAATTTCATGTAATATTACAGTATATAATATTGATAAATTAATGGAATTAGTTAGTTTTTTAATTTGGATTAATCAATCAATCATTAAAGTTCATCAAAATAATAATAATAAGAATAAATAAAGTAAATGCTTGCTAGATTATTGATTAATTAGCTTAAAATGCATATTTTTTATTAGAATTATTACATTTTGTTATTAATTTATATAAAAAATACAAACAGATTATTTATTTATATTTTTAATTTCATGTTTCATTTATGATTTATTCATTCTTACATTTCTTCTTATGTGGGGGTTTTTCCAAGGGCTACTAAAGTGAAGTTTAACTAAGTAGGATCTCTATCCATAAGTTTTTTAGCTACAACACAAGCATCTTGAAGGAAAGTTGCAGGAGTAGACTCACCATGATTAATTGGGGATTTCTTTCTTCCATCTAATTCATATATATGGCCTTCTTTGTGGACAAAAGCAATGAAATGAGTATCAACTTCATCTTATCCGCTACTTTGGCCTTATTAGACAGCCTATTGATGGTTTTATTTCAATTCATTACAAGTTAAGAAGTAGTTTCCTCTCTATTCAGGGGTCATTTCTCTGGTAGCTTATCTGAATCTTTCAACTATTGAGTTTGCTTAAACCAATGAAGGGTCTACATTAAGCATGGTATGCATGACAGCAACAGTGCCACAAGCATTTCTTGCATATTATCTCATGAAATATACGCTTTCATGGACTTATTGATTCTACTATTCTTCTTCCTAGTCATATTTAATTGTGTTCTCACTAATAGGATACAAGAAGATAACAGCCTAGCATGGTTGAGGAACCATTTCTTAAGCCCATTCTTCAATTGAAAGCAAATCATACCATTAATATTAAGTAATATCGAAACCTAATCCTTAAACGTAAGGGTTAATAACTTCTGGGTTTGATTCAAGAGGGAACCAATTATCACCTTGTTCTTCAGCCATTTCCTAATTATGTATTGATTTTATAATATAATAATATCTATCTATTTGTGATTTATTTAGTTTTTTTAATAATTAAAAGATTTATTAATTTATTAGCAAAGATATCTATCTATGATTTGAATATTCGCAAATATCCTTTGACATCAATCATATAAATAAGAATTTATTAATTACTGATTATTACTCCTTCCTAGATGTTTTAAATTTTATTCATTTCTGATTCACGCTCTGATCTTCGATACTATATTATCTGATCAATAATTACTATTTTATTAACTATAAATCAATCAATCAATCAATCAATCAATTAATAAATCTATCTTTCTATCTATTACTTCTTTTTTATTATTATTATAAATCACTATATTATTATAATGTTATTCCAAGTAAATATGTTTAAGCTCTTTTATTTTATACATTTCATTTAAAAGTAGACATAATGTAACTAATTTAAACCCTAGAATGATTGATTTATGTTTGTAATCTACAAATCTACCAATAATCTATTAAAATAGTTGTAAATTCTAACACAATTCTGCTTTATTATTATATTCTATATAATTATGATTTAAATAATTCTACTTATTTTTAATACATTTTATAGAAAAAAATTAATTTATTTGCTTTCAAATATCTGATTATCTTTTTGATTATTTTGAATAAGTAATTATTAACAATATAGATCTAAAGAATCTATGATATTACTTTAAATCTTTAGATTTTTAGTATTTATTCACAATAAGTAAATTAATGGGTTTAAAGTATTTCAAATATATTTAAACTAAAAAATTTCAATAAATATTTTAACAATTTATTAGAATTAATATTATAAACTTAAACCAAAATGGATATGTATTAAATAAATAATACAAACTATATAATCTTCTAATTAGCTAACTTACTAATTAACTAACTAATTAACTAACTATTAATTACTTTTAACAAACATTCTTTAATAATTAAAATCATGTTGCCATAATGAAACAATAAATTTGTTTCTAAATTTTATAAATAAAGATTTGATATGAAGATGATGAAATTGTAGATATTTTGTGTAAATATGATTATAATAAATAAAGACACTGTAAAGGAGATAAACTAAACTAAACACACAGAGATATAATGATCAAAAATAAATATAAAATGGATTTAAAAAGAAATAATAAATCCAAAAATGAAAAATTAAGGGAAATTTTGATTGATTGATTGATTAATTGAATAGTATAAATATTTAAGAATGGAATCAAATTGAGTCTTAATGTAAAATGGGATCATTTGAAGGGCTATTAGCATTAGAAGAGATAAATTTTTTCTAAATATTGGTAGAATCATATTTTCTTTCAGTAACAAAATCAGAAGTAAGAATGGATTATGATCTTGAACTATCTCTATAAGTAGACTAAATTTCATTTATCAACTACTGCTTATTAGAATCATTTAGGATGATGTTACTATCCTTTAATTGCTCGTCATTTTAAATTTCTTGAACTAAAGTGGCATAATGGCTGATCTGTTATTGGATCTTTTTCATTTCCGATTCTCTAGCAGAGGAATATCTATCTGCTATGCTAGGCGATTCTTAAGAAATCATTGATCCTTTGCTTTGAGAGAAGAGTAGACTATTTACTCTTGCTTATAGATTAGTGTTTTCTGCCTGTAAAGATTTTAATTAGCTCTGCAAGATATATTAGTCTGATTGCATGATTTATATTTCACAGTTGAGCTTATCTATTAAATTATCTTTGAAGAAATCATCTTCTCCATTTTTGGAGCGAGAATTATAAAGAGAAGTTCTGTCATCAATATTTAATTATTTTTATAATTTATCTATGGTTTCTTATTTATTTTATAAATCCATAAATAATTGCTCATTATCTTCTTTCATTTATTAAAATTATGCTTATTATTAACTTAATCCTTCTATTTTATCAAGCAATTCCTAATTCAATTAAATGTATTACTACAAATAATCATCTTTTTACCTTTTTTAAAACAAAATAAATATTTTAAAATATTTAAAATAATCTATCAAATTAATCATTAATAAATTAAATAATTAATTCTATAGATATTTAGATTGATAGATGGAGATAAATAAATAAATATAATATAATAAATATTACTTGATTATTTTTGTAATGGCATCTAATTGTTCTTTATAGTAGATATCTTTATCAAACAATTATTGTTCTATATCTTTAATCTTGTATTTCAACTTATTAATTAGTGAATCTCTTTTTTAATATTCTTCGCTGTTATCGATATCTCTTTCTTCCTTTAATATTGAATTTCAAATAAGTTAAAAATACTTCTTATTAAAGAAAAAAGAAGAATTTGTTACTTCTATAACAGAATCAGGATTTGTATTCTTTTATTTCTTAGGTTGAGAGACAGCTCTGTCATCGTCCTAATTGTTTTATTAGATAACAGTTTAAAATCCATTTTGAAGTAATTTGAATTCTTTACACTTAAAAACGAAGCCATATTCTAATCTATTGTTTCATATTTTTGCTTCCAATATTTGGCCTCTTTATTTTTTTTAACAACGAGCACTTAAAGGGAATTAATTTCCTAAACTAATAAATTCATTTTCTAATCCATTAAGTTGATTTTTGCTTCTGATTCTTATTAAGTCCTTTATTAATTTTTTAAAGAATTAATTTAAATTTGGATAGATAGGATGAAAGAAATATTTACTAAGAATGTTGCTTTGGAGGAGATGTAGATTCAGATTATTGTGATGTTAATATTTTTTATGATATAAGTTACTATTACTGCTATTATTGGATTTACATCCCGTTTTTATTTTAAAGTTAGTTCGTAAGTTAGGTTTTAGTTTAAGGAGATTATTTAAGACTTGCCCCTGCATTTTAAATTAACTGCTATTATAATAATTATTAAACTTATTGCTATTGAACTTTTACAGGAGAGTAGTTAGACATTGTTGTATTTATTACTTGACCACTTATGTTTGCTTTCTAGTTGCTTAGATTCTGGTTATAGTATTGCTCGCTGTTTTATGTTTGCAAATTCTATCTTATAGGAGAAGTCTAATCTAAATAAATTATCTATTCATTCTTTACTTAATTCCTCCCTTGTTATTGTTGTTGTTGATGGGGCTATGTTTAGATGCGAACTCCTCTTTCCGTTTAAAACTATTAAGGGGAAGAGAAGTATTGCTATTTCGTGGTTGCTGGGAGTTGAGTGAGAGGAGGTTACTTAAATTGCTGCGGACTTGCTAAAGAAAGATATTGAGCATATTAAATTGGGTTTTATTTTAGTTGATTTGGAGATTGGATTTAATATAGAGCTGCTGGGTTGGTTGATGATGAATTCTGCTTGTTCACTTTTATTTAATGGTTAGCATCTATGTTTTGCATTGCTGGACTCATTTGAATCTACTATTTGCTAGTCGTTTTTTGCATATATTGCTGCTAAGGTATTTTGGGAAAATTCGAAGGTTATACTATTGAATCTGATTTATAAGAAGTCCTCATATAATTCTAAATTTTTGGATACTTTTTAACAAATAATTAATTTTAATGTATTTAATTATTATTTACTGAAAATATTAATTCCTCTTCTCCTTCATTCAGTGAATTTCTAGTTTATATAAACCAAATAAACTTGATTAATATCTGTGGCCTATTCAAAAAATAGTCGTTTATTATCCAGATTCATGCATAAAACTGAACAAATTCCTAAAAAAGAGCTAACTAACTAATAAACAAACTAAATAAATTTATATATCTAGTTATGAAATTTTAATTATTCTATTCATCAATATTCATTTAATAATACATAATGTAATGAAATTTTAATTATTCTATTCATCAATCAATCTATCAATATTCATTTAATTAACATATTCTATTCATCAATATTCATTTAATTATACATAATGTTATGAAATTTTAATTATTCTATCAATCAATCTATCAATATTCATTAAATTATACATAAAGTTATGAAATTTAAATTATTCAATTCATCAATCAATCTATCAATATTCATTTAGTTTGGATATTCTATTAATCAATAATTCTATCAATATTCATTAAATTTATCTATTAAGTTGTGAAATAATTAATAATACTATAAAATTATGAATAAATATTCTTTAAATTTATATAAAAGTTATGAAATCTTAATTATTCTATCAATTTATAAATCAATTATTATTCATTAAAATAAAATAAAACATGGAATAATTTGTAAAGTAACATAAAAATTAATTTATAAATAGATAGATAGATAGATATTTCAGTGGAAATAAGAATTAGAAAGAAAGAATTTCTAATGAAGGCTTTAAATTTAAGTGAATAGTTTATTTGATATTCTCTTTTACTACTTTTACTTATTCTCTATGTATTTTATTATTTAATTAAATTTATCTATATATTCTAAGCTCTTTTTGACACTCTATAGAATTTCATTTTTAACTTTATCAACTTAGTTTACTTCCTTTTATTCATTCTAACTTGCATTTATACTCAGAGTTCTTTTATTTTAATTTAATTATTCTTGGCTGCAATAATTGTTTGTTTTCTTAGATGGTATTTAATTTTATTAAAAATGAGGTGATATTTGAATATTTTCAAATGGTAAATTATCTTTGATGTAATTAAGATACCTTTAATTTTAACAATCGAAGAGAAGAATATGATCTAAAAAGACTAAACAGATGTTCAAAGGAGCTTAATATTTTTTTGTCTTATTTAAATATAGTTTTCCTAATAGATACTAGCAATTTGAACAAAGAACTTCTTTATAGCAGCAGTATTTATCATAACCATTCTAAGATAATAGAACTTGATTGCTAACAGTTAATATTCTTTCATAGTTTATAAATGACAACATATTATTCCATTTTTTAATTGTCACTAAGAGATTCTCTTAAAGTAAAGAAATTACTTTGCAATTTTTACACTAAAAAGTATACATATTTTGTTAATCTCTTTTCGTATCAATTATTATTCTATAAAAATTAATTAACTACCTTATCAATTCATTTTCATGTAAAATATCCTTAAGTTTAGACTAAATTTTAGCTAACTTAAAATTTAATTTTTGAAATATTATTTATTTTATATTTTGAGTGTAAATAAGAGGAGATAGAGTATAATTGAGTTGGAAATATTATTATTTTTAATAATAACTTTTAGATAGAGAGTGAATTAGTTAGTTAGTTAGGTAGTAAGTTAGTTGATAATAATAGAATAATTAATTCATTATAAACTTTAATAGAACAATCTTAATATCTATTTATTTTAAAGCACTTATTATTCGCTAATCAGCTATAACTTTACATTTATTTTAAACCATTAATATAAAGTTTAGGGGTTAGAATTTAAGTAGATCCAATAATTAAAGGCAATTGATTTTATTTGATCTAATTTATTTAACTAATAGACCTAATTTCTGAGTGAGCAATACCTCCTAAGAAAAAAATAATATATTTATTTTAATTTCTTAACATATTTGTATTAGAGAGATCACTAGATTGCTATTTATCTCTAAGCAGATTTTGCATTTCAATATTAACTTAGTGTTTCGTTGGACTTCCTGTACTTTGATTTGAGCTTTGCTATTTAAGATAAATATTAGAATTTTATTCTTTTTGGATTTATTGGATAGAGAATCCTAACTTTTATAGATGGTTGGAAGGATTGCTTTATTCTAATAAAATCTTTACAATATTTTCAATTTAAAGTGCTATTTCAGGTGTGTGACGGCAAAATTCAACATCAACTCCTTATTTAAAACTTTTGACTTTAGCTTTTACATGCTTTATTAATTATTCACTAGCTTTTAATGTATTTATCTCAGTACTATTTTAATTTTTATCTATCCAATTCAGGTTTAAGAATAGCTTTAAATCTTCTTGACTAAAATTTTTCTCTAATTAAGTCTTTTCTTTAGCATCAAAATGTAGAGTTAAAATAGATATCATAGCAAGTCTCAATTTACAATCGATATTAATAGATTCAGAAGTAAGGAGTTCAAATAATTATTTTTTAATTGTTTTAGGGTTGATTCTTTTTGAATCCGTTCCAACACCTGTAATTAATTTCTATTCAAGCTCAGCAATATCTATAAGATTTCTTTCCTGAAAGATTTTATAACAGTTTTCTATGATATTTAAATGCATGGTATGCTTTTCATATTACTCTTGGTACTGTGGAAGTTGATTTAATAGTTATTCTGTCTTTTCAAAATCCTAGTTTTCAAGATCATTTGTTTACATTTTCTTATTTTTCTAAGCAAAGGTTTAGAGATCTTCACTTATTCCTTTCAAACAATCAGAAATATTGGAATATCTATACTTATTAAATATCTCATCTTAAATATTACTTATTATTTACTTAGGCTGTTGCTACTACTACTACTGCTATTATTAATTTTGGCTAGATTGCTACTGCTTTTGATTTGTTTTGATATCAAATTGATAAGTTTAAGTTTAAGTATCTATATCTAATAAATCATGCACCATCGACTCGTAATATAAATCATGAATGAGAGGTGTAACTGCATCGTTTGTTCTATCAAATATCATTATATACACATTCCCACATTATTCATCTAAATATTTACTTTTTTCAACTCTTAAACGTTCTTTGTACTCATAAATCTTTTAAGATAAAATACTTGAAAATTTATTAGACTGAGATTCAATGCTCTAGTTACAAATAATTGAAAATGTAGAGAAATTTAGTAAAGCTGGTAAAACAGTAAGCAATTTAGATGCTATCTCATCTTCCAAGAGTTTAGTTTCAATGCTTTATCCACCAGAATATAATTATGGTAGAGCTGATGGAATATTTAAATGAAATCTGTTCTAATCCATAAAGAAAAAATCATGATATATCTCTTTTATCGATTTTATCCTAAGAACTAAAGATTGAACGGCCAATTATTTCAGCAAATCTTTATTTAGTTTTCGAGTAAAAAAGATGTGAATTTTATCATATTATGGGTTATCTTTCTTCTAAAAGTCGTTAAGAATAAATTAAACACTTTATTGTGAAGGCTCTATAATGTAAACAGCTTCTGATTATTAGAATTTCTTTCTCTTTAGTTCTAGCTTTTCAATACATTACACTCCAAACTTTAGGATATCAGACATTGTTAGTGCTGACGATAATATATTTGCACTGTATTCATCAACGATTAATATAATCTAACCATTTTAAGCTTATCCGCCCTTCGTTACAAGATCAAATATTTCTTTGAATCTCAAATAAGTATTATTTTTTAAAGAAAATTAAGCTGATTAGTTATTCATTTTTTTCTCTAAACTTTTAAATAAAAGTATCTTTGGTAGATGTGACAAAAGATTGTTTAAGATTTATAAATTTTATAAGTAAAAAAGATAAAAAGATTGATTGATTGATTGATTAATAAACAAATCATATTTTATAAAACTAAAGCATTTATATAACTTTTACTTAAACAAATCGATGGATAAATTTAAATTCACATTCTACTTAATAATAATTGACGATTGATTGATTCCTTTTATTTATTATTTTAAGTGATTCTTTTTAATTTAAATAAATTATTAAAATGAGGTTACTTAAAAACAATTATTGGTTTTATTTCAGAATTATAAATAAATAAATAAATAGAAATTAATGATATATACTTATTTGCTTAGTCTAGTTTGTTAGTAGCATGTTAGATGAGCAATGGTTTATCATTATTTCAATAATTTAATGTTATTTTTGGTGTTATAACTTAAAGTAATTAGCAAATATTCATAGAGAATGATTGCAAACAAACAAACAAAGAAAGAAAGAAACAAGGAAATATTAGGATTAGATTATTAGTAAGAAGTATAAGTTTTGATTATTTTGATTTTCAATAAAAAGAAAACAAAAGAAAACCACCTTTGTTTGTTTGGTAACAATAATTATAAGATTGATTACTAATATATATTGCGCACAAGAAAAAAATCAGTCAATTTGTAAATTAGGAGTATCTATAGTATAGTATTAAATAAGTGGAAACAAATGCCTGGAAAAGTTACTATTACTTTGAAAAATATCGAAGTTACTAGAAAGGAAGACAAGTTTAAAAGCATGGTAAGAGTTTTTCGATGATATTTTCTAAGCGAAGTTTTAATGATCAATAAGACTAGTAGCATTTTTTAATTATTTAGGCTAATATTGTGATTTATAACAATTTAGAATAATAGTTTAATATTATGCTAATTGATTCAAGTATTTTAGGTTTTAAATGAATATTATTTTTTAAATTAGAGTCCTTGGGCAGTAGTAATGTTTGATGGATAAAAAAAGACCACTAACCCTATTGAAAATGGGAATTAATAGCCTTAATTTAATGAAACTTGGACTTTTTAGAGAAATTCTGATGTTAAAATAACAGTTTCATTGTATAAAAAAGAGTACACATATGATGCTTTAAAGAATGAAAAGGAAAATGATTTATTAATTGGTAAAGGCAAGCTAAATATATTATCCACTCTAAAAAGAGCATAGAAGCAGCCTGTCGATATTGTTGTGGATCTCATTTATGATCATGATAATAAACCTGCTGGACAGGCTTTCCTTTCCATACAATTCACACCAGGAGCCAATCTAAGTGAGTATAGAAATTAAGAATAAATGAAACAATTAAAAAATAAATATGAAAGCTGCTTAACTGTATCAAACATTATGCTATAAATAGATCAATTTAAGCCAGATGCTGTAAACCAATATTTTTTATTCTATTAAATAATTAAATGAATGAAAAGGGTAATTAATTCCCTCCCTTCCATAATGATTATAGCTATATTTCTTATAGAGGAGAGTTAGATAATTCTAACTAAACTAAATAATAAAATAGCCTTTTAAAGTGAAATACAATTAATTTAAATTTAGTTAAAATAAAATCAATCTAACTAAAGATGCATTCATTCATTCAATCTTTATTTTTAATAGATCGAATCATACTCTTATTTATTATATTTTATTCATTTCTTATTAATAAAAGCAATATTACATCAAAGTGAGAAATCCTAATAACTCTTGCACTTCTCCTACTTTAAATGGTGGTAAATCTTTGCCATTTTAGGGAGAGTATGATGTCTACTTTAGAGGGTAAAAAATAGTATATTTTGATGTATAAGAAGTGATAAGAGACTAGTAGTTGGATTTTATAATCGGCGATGATTTGGTTGGTATTGGTATTTTGGATTTCGACAAGAATGATATTAATCAAGTTAAGTAAACTGTAACTGTAAAGTCTAGAGGGAAATAAGTTGGCACTATCACGTGCTAAATCAAGCATGAAATTTGGAAACAAAATGATATTTAAGAAGAATCATCAATAATTAGAGTTTCTAATGACGAATTGAAGGAGAAAATTAAGAATCTAGAAAAAAAGGATAAATTTTGGCTGTCTCCTGAGAGATTCTAATTAGATCAACATTTAAAGAAGAAAACCGTTTTAGAAAGAAGATAAATGCTTATGAAGCACCGTTCTTCTACTGGTTAATTAGGCCTAGGAAACGAAAGTTAATTATTTTTAAAAGGAGATGAGAAAAACTTAATTGTTAAACCAGATATAGTTGTGAGTACAACAACTGTAAAGTTACCTAAATTAAGAACAAATAATCATGTAGAAGTACCTACTCAATATTCTAAATAATATTTCAGAGATATCCATGGTATAGGTTTCTCCACATTAGAGAGTTCCTCTTCCTTATAAAAGAGTGTACCCAAGTTTTCCATTCCCGAACAATAACGTTTTCTTGGTCCTAAAGATATTTTCCCAGGTCCTGGAAGATATGGAGTAAGTGGTGTAGCTAATGATAGATATCTTCCCAAGAAGTTCCAAAAGATTACAGCAATCAGCGAAGTAAGAACAACTAAATAAGAAAGAAAACCAAGAACTCAAATAGATACAGGACTTAAAAAAGAAAATTTAAAGTTAGACTAAGTACCCAAATGAAAATAATAAAAAAATAAATGAATGAATTTGCAATATTATGAATTATCTTTTTGTTAATAATTTTAATACATAATTCTAAATAATTTCCTAATTAATTAATTCATTAATTCCTTCACCTTTCTATGTTTAGGTGTCTATTATATTTATCATTCTTTCATATCATCAATCTGTAGTGAAATGACAATTAATTAATTAAATCAATTAATCAATTAATCAAATAATAAATCAATCAATCTAATCATTCAATCTATATTATTAATGTTATCAATCAATTATCAGATTAGATAATATATATTTTTCAATAATGATTATCTTCTTGAAATAATCATCAATCAGTCAATCAATTAAACAAACAAACAAACAAAAATATTAATAAATAACTAATAAGCTAGCTAATAAAGGAATAAAGAATCTATTGAATTACTTTAAATTTATTAAAAAATGTGTGTTTAATTCTTTTTAGCATTATTTACATTTTAAAATCTAGGTTAATGATTGATGTGTTTTAAAAAATACATTTTAGATATTTTTATTAAGTTTTTTGAAAGGAGAAGAATAAAGAAGATGATGATTTTGAATTTTAATATTATCGGAAATCTAATGAAATAGATAGAAAGATTTAGTGAGGAATGAATGTATTAAAAAAGTACTTAAAAATCTTATTTTGATTAAATTCTATAAAAAATACTAAGTTTTGATTGTTTATTTGTCAGTGAGAGAGAGAGAGAGAGATAGTGTTTGTTAGTTTGTTCTTGAGAAAAAATACAAAGCTTATATAAAATGTAATTAGTTTAGGAATTAGCAAACAATTAGCCAGATTAGCAAGTTCAAGCTGAGCATCACATCCATGATTCTTCTTCGTGAGATATTATTATTTTCTTTTCAATTGAAAGACTCGATTAGCGAATCCACTACCATCAATGATTATCATCATTGCTTTAAGAGGAGTTAATAAATTAATAAAAATATAAATAAATTCATAGGTTGATTAAAGTTAATGCAGATATTACTGAAAATAGAAAAACTATGGCTATATGGTGTTCCTTTTTCATTATCGTTGGTTTCATTTACATTCTAACTTTTGCCTGTAACAATTTAATTCTTTTTTTATGATTCAAATTAGCTGTCTTTCATTCATTAATAAATTATTAAGCGAAATACATTTTTTAAATTACAAATAGTACCAAATACATTCATCACAAAAATAGATAGAAATATTATTAATGATTGTCCTGATTTCCTTTCGAATGAAGATATCTCAAAGGATGAATTCCTGCCATTTATTTGTTAAAGATTTAAATCACCAGTAAGCAAACACATTTTATTTGTACAAATATGAGAATAATTCTAACAAAAACAAAATTAATTTAAAAGACTAATATGAATTATGGAGGCATTGTTTATAGCATGTCAAGATTGAAATAGTTTTTAATAGTTAGATTAGTTTTAAGCAAGAAAACTTCAGATGCAAGTAAATCATTTATAGCAATTATGTTCTATCGTTGAATAAAGAGTTTTTCTATTAATAGAAAAGGATATTAAATTTACTACGAAATTCTAAGGTCATTTCTATGAATTGACTAGCGATTTTGAAATAGAGAGTAGAGTTGATACAAAAGTAGATCATGAATTAACATTTGAGTGTCCAGCTGTAATTTGATAATAAATAAATCTTTAATAGTGAGTATTAAATTGGTAAAAATAAATAGGGAACCATTTTCTGTAATGAAGTCACATTGTTATACCATTCTAAAATAGATCATCCCAATTATGCCTTCGTAGTTACTTTTAGCAAAGATGTTAACTGGCTATTAAGTGACAATATTGACTACTTAGTAATAAATTAGCTATAATTTAATAAATAAAAATACTTATTTTTATAAAAAATTAATAGCAAGAATATGTGAATCCTGATTACACTGGCTTCCTTATAGCTCTCAGATACACTTGTTTATTTGTTTCTGCAGTAATGTGTATTTCTTTCATAAGGAGATTATAAAGAATAAATTCAGCTCATTGGGTTATTGAATAAAAGATGATTGTTGTGCTGAGTGGTTTGTTAATCCTTTTCAACAATCCCTTCTATGCACTTACTATTTTAACACCTAACATGGCATCGTAAATATTTATTCATAATAATTTAGCTATTTTCTTTTCAAAATAGAATTTAAATTAAAATTAACTTAAAGAAAATAAATTATTTAATCAAACTAAATAGAGCCTTTTTTGAAGTTTTATTTATTGTTAACTTCTTCGTCGTCTTGTTGATTTTCTTCCTTGTTGTGCTTGATAGAGTTATTAGAGAAAATGGGTAAAAAGAATCAAAATCCTTAGATAAGAAAAAGCTAATATTTGGAATAGTTCTTTACTTCTTCTTACTTCTCACCTATATTGGTTTCTCTTATAATCACCTTGACGATCCTTACACAAGCTTTTAAGATTCTTTTGGAGGTTTTTATGAGTTCTGCAAGTGGGTTGGAATAGTTATGCTCAGTAATTCTTCATTTTATTTTTAAAATATTCATTAATTTATTAATAAATTCTTTAATATTGAAAAATTAGTTGGATATTTCCTTTCTATTTTACTATTCTACATCAACATATTTAAGAGATATAACTCTTTGATTTGGAGAAATAGACTCTTCTCTCTTTTCTCCTTGTACTATATAGTATGCACTGGCATCTGTAAGGCTTTCTTTTTAAAATCTAAATTTAAAATAACTCATCATTTTTTAATATTAGTTGCTTTCAGTGGGTCAATCGATATATATGGATCAATTGGAGGAAGAGCCCTTCTTTTCATCACTATCTTAAACCTTTATATTTATTACATGCAATACATGTACAGCTTCTCCCCTTAAGGCTACTAAGGTAAATAAATAATAATCAAATTTATTTAATTGAGTAAAAAATTTATTCTTAAAAATTATAGAGGCCTAGTAAATTATTAATTTGGAAATTGGAAATAGACCCTAAATTTATGAAGTTCTTGATGATAGTTTGCATGGAATTGAAATGGCTAGTTAGAATGGAGATGTTCTACATAACTAAAAGTTAACAAATAACAATTAAGAGCAGATTCTAGCCTAAGATATTTTCTAACAACACTAGATGTTAAATTAGATGAAATAGTAAGATGACAGAGATACTTAAAGTTAAGGCAGCTCTAAAAAGTCTAATCTGACACCTAATTATTAATAGGACATTGAAAGTGACACTCCTTAAAAGCAATAAAACTAAGTATATTAAGCAAATAAAAAGGTACTGTAAAATAATAATAATAATCACTAGTAATTCGAAGAGGCATAAAATGATGATGAAAATGGAGATGGAGATTTAGTACTCAATTTCGAAGATTAAAAAGATGATGATGAAGACGATTGATTGATTGATTGATTAATTAATTAATAGATTAATTGAAAATGTTAGTTATTATATGTATGATAAATTATTTTAATCACAATTTGTATGAACATATTTATTCAAAAAAGATATAAATATGGGATTAATTATGTTTAAATTGATAGAAACTAACTAATTAATTAATGAATAATTAACTAAGTAATTAACTACGTGTCTCAGTATGTGTTTTTATTTGTATTAATATATCATCTTGTTCATTCTAATATACATTCATTCAGTCTTTCATTCTATTTGCTTGATTGATTGATTGATTAATTAATTAATTGACCAATAACTTAATCCTGAAAATAACTCTATTTATTAATTTATTATTCTTGATCAAAAAGAAAAAATTGACAGAAGAATTGTTTATAAAGTCAACTAATAAGATATTTTGTTAAAGTTAATAAATTTGATAGGTCTATAAAGTAATTAATAGTCAAAGATTTTTATAAGATAAATGGAATTATAGGATATCCTTTTTTTCACCATATCGTTTATGTTGATTGGTGTTTCATATTACTTCTTCTTCATGAAGAATTAATCACCCAAGACAGATGTAATAACATTCATTTCACATTATTAATCGTTTAAAATTACATGATTCCTATTTCATATTTTCTATTTTTCAAAAAAAGAAAACCAAAACAGAAGAGAAACCTAAAGTTTAGGAATAAGTTTAGCAAGTTTAACCATAAGCTCCTGCTTAAAGAGTTGATAATAACAGAAATAATAGATAAAGAGTCAATTTATAGAAAGAAGAAAGCGATGAAGAATTAGAAGATTATGATTCAGATGAAGAAAACGATGGTGATGATGACCCCAATAGAATAAAAACTCAAAAAGAGCTTGCGAAAGAAGCTAAAAAGCAAGAAAGAAAATAATAGAGAGAAGTAAAAAGATAAATAAAATGAATAGTATTAATAGTTTGTTTGCTTTAAAAAATATTGGATTTTAATAGATTTTAGTTAATGTGTTATAGATAGATAGAGGGAATTATAAATCATTTTGAGAAGAATTGTAAATTTAAAAAAGAGCTAAAATATAGATTAAAATACCAATAATTGAAAAGCAAATAAATAAGATTAAATTAATCAACAAATAAGCAAGGATCGATTTTAAATATTATTTTAAAATGATAGGCTATGGCTTAATATTATGAATAGAGGGAATAAAGAGATAATTAAAAAAAATCTAAGTACGAAGAAAGGGATAGATTAAGGGAACTTGAGTAATTGAAAAAGGAAGAAGAATAAAGAAAATAAGAAGAACTTTAAAGAATTAAAGAATAAGAAGAATTTGAAAGTTGGAAGGTAGATTTATTATTATAAGAATTTATCTTAATTATTTTCTATTATTAATTTATTAAATCAAATTAGAAATTTATGGAAGTTGAAGAAAGTGGTCAAGAAAAGTTGAGTGCTGAAGAAGAGGAGAAATTTTACAAAGAATTAAATGAAAAGATTACAAACTACATTAAAGTAATGATTAATATTAACCAGAATTAGTTAGGGAATTTCATAATAAATTTATTAAATAGTTAAGAAAGGTTGTTGTCTTAGAAGAAATGACTGGTGAATTTAAGATGTCAACTCAAGAAGTAATTGATAGAATAAAATCATTAGAAATGAATAAAATGATTAATGGTATTATTGATGAAAGAGGAAAGTACATTTATATAACTCCCAAGGAATTAGAAGTAATCTATCTATCTATCTATATTTCCATTATCAAAACTATTCAATAATAATTAATAATTTCTTTAAAATTATCAATAGAGTGTTAAAAATTACATATTAAGCAAAGGTAGAGTTAGTCGTTCTGATTTGATTGCTGAATGTAATAGATTGATTAAATTAGATCCCTCTTAATAGGTAAATTAAATCATACAATCTATTTATCGTTTTGTCATTATTTTTGGATATCCTAGGATAAAGAACTAATCAGTAAGGAAGAAAATGAATTATTAAAAGAAGTTAATAAGGAATTCGAATAACTTAAGGAAGAATAAAAGTGAGTAATTATTAAATAATTGTAAAATGAATGAATGTTTAATTAATTCCTGTCTATTGTACTTTTTAGTTATTTTCTTAATAAAAAATCTTATTTGATTTCTATAAATTCTATTAAGTATTTAACCTAGTAAAAATGAGAATTGTTAAAGATAAAACACTTTTACAAGAATTAATTAATAAATCTTTCATCATTTAATTAGAGTATCTTTCTTTGTCTTAAATGCTTTGAAATAAATATCTTTCATCTGTTCAATAATTGACAATTTATTTAGTAGATTTCATTTAAATATTGTTAGTTATTATAATTAATTAGATCATTGGATAAATTGCTTATAATTAAATATCAATTATATTAGTATTCATTAGATATTCCTTTTCATAATAAATCATCCCCTTTTACATTATCCTAATCAAATTTTACCTTTGCTTTTTAACAAACAGAAATATATGAATACAAAAAAGCATATAAATGACAATGAAAAAAACCAATCACACATATTTTTTGATGAAAAACCTTGTTTATTTATTTGTTTGTTTGTTTGATTTGTTAAATGTTCTTCTTTTTCTTTAAATGTTTGCTTGTTTGTTTGAGAAAGATTTGATGATAATTATTGTATAGATTCTTGATAAGATAAATAATTAGATAAAAGGTAAAGATTAAATATTATACACATATAAATCAATTAAATAGTAAAGATACAAAGAAATAAAAAGATGAAGACTTACAAAGCGCTGGTTTTAATACTAGCACTAGTAATTTGTAACATTAACTGCTAGAGCGAAGAAATATTCTTAAATGTTCCAGTTAATAAGCAAAATAAAGCAAATACAGTTAGTTATTATATTGTTTATATTGAGGAAAAGATTCCTGATTTACAATTGACTGTGGTTGCAACAGGTAATGAATAGTATAGCGAACCCGAAGTATCAATTCGTATAGCAGAATGGGGAGATAGCTTTGAGTAATTAATTCAGAAGAACCCTAATTATTTATGTTAGCAATCGAGAAATAATGTTTGCGCTGTTCCTGAAAATAAGATTGTTGTCAAGGAGAAATTAATGATAGTTGTTGGAGTCGTTTGTTATATGAAGTGTTCCTATAATTTAGAAGTATCCTACACTTAAATGAGAGAATTCTAAATGAGTATTTTATAAAAATTTTAATTAGTTGTAAACCATCTCACTTCTTCTTTTAATAAATAGATACTTCTTTCGGTTATTAGAAGGGATCCTTTCCTTAAAATGAAGACATTGTCTCTCTTTCTGGTTGGTTTAAGGTTCCTAAAAATTAAAATATTTTATAGGTTAGATTGACTGTCTACGAACTTTTCCCTAATGCTAAAGCCCTTCCCATAAATATTTTAATGAATCCCGGGAAATAAGGAGTTGGCGGTAATACTGTAAAATAATATTAATAATTTAATATATGTAATTTAATATTATTTCTTTGATAATTAGGCAAAGTATTAATCAATAACAGGTGTAGTTAACTCAGCATTAATTACTTTGCACTAAAGCGATCTTAAATATGATGAATTTAGTTTTGTTATATTATTCCCTTCTGCATCCATCTTATTAATTAGGCTAGAAAGTTTTGATGGAGGATTGGTTAAGCTAAGAGTCGATTCGTTCACCTAAAATGAATAGAATATTAATGAAAAGATGATTTATTAAATATATAACCCTACAGAAGGTAATGAAAGAGTTGATACAGAGGATAAGAGTCTCGTCATTAAAATTCTAAGTCAATAAGGATATGGTTTAATGTAACTAACATTTTTAATATAATCATTTATTTGTATTCATCACATATTGTAATCAAAAGTCGTTTGGCTGGTAAGACCATCCCTTAATTTGACGATGATTTCCTTTTGAGTACCTAGGAGAATATATTTGAGTAGAAATTAGTTGTGACATAAGACATGAGAAAGAAGATGAATCTGGGAGAGGATTTATTCCATTTAATGATATAGCCAGTCAGCGGATACATGGTTTACATGGTAGAAGTATATTACTAGTTTGAAAATGAAGCATAGATAGAGGAATTGGAGTTTAACATCCAAACACACCATATTTTAAATGGAAAATCTGCTAACCACTATAAATTAGTTATTTCAGGTGAAAATAGTTTCAAAATAGATTTTAAACTAATCCATAAAGAGGGATCTTCTACTGTATTACTTAAAAAATGTAAAAGTTAAACTCTATAAGACTGCTAGTTAAACAAAGATAGAATTTAAGAAATTATTGGAAATAAGGCCTACACTTCAAACGAAGAAGGTATCATTAAAGTATCTTAAAATAATGCTATCCATAATATTAACTTCACTAGCGATTAAAGTAATGGATCAGGAGTATGCATTTATTACATTGTAGTTATTAACCATGATGATGACAATTATAGATATATGATGATAGCAGAACACTCCCAAAAAACAACGATTATTAAAGATAATGAAATCTATTATGGAGATTTACCTCCTAATAAATATGTGTACTATGAATATGATGTTCCCTCTATAGATAATGAAAATTCTACCATCGAATATGTTAAAATAGTTCTTACTGCTCCTTCTAAAAAGCCAGTTCTTGGTGCAAATATTTCTTCAAGTAATTATTTCTATTTTAATAATAAGTAAATAATTAGGTAGGGATTGGTAATTTTAAATTTTTAAATCTTTTGATCCTAAAGTGATTTTAATTTTACTTTAAAAATGTTTTTGAAAACCTCTAACCAACCCCCTGCTCCCTCCCCTAATTAAAAAATGATAAAATAATTAGTTACTTATTTATTTATTGTTTATGAAAAATATTTAAATAGAAACAAATTAAGATAGACCAACAATTGAAAAAGCAGATATATTTAATAGTAGTGATTTCTTAATAATTAGAAAGGCAGAATATGGTAATTTAAATGGTTTAAGAATTATGTTTTTTGTTTACACAGAAGAATCTTCAGTTTACAATGTTCATGTAAATTACCATGTTTAAGATAAAATTTCTATGAAGAATCTTATCTTAAATTAATCTATTACTGATGTTTTGGATAGCTATGAATCCAAAGGAATGTATAAAATCTTATTATGGATGCAATACCATTAGAATGCCGATTTAAAGGTAATTTTTACATAAATAAAATTTTCTTATTAACACATTTTTAAAAAAAATAGATTATCATAAAGCCAATTCTAGGATCATTTTACTTTTAATATTGCAAGAAATTAGATAAGTTAGAATTATCTGAATGTACTTAATCAGCAAATAACTAATTGATAATTCCTAGAAAATAAATTAAAGAAAACACTCTTTTATCATATATTTAAGTATTCCCTTAAATCTTGCCAGGGAAGGAATCAACATTATCTCACTCTAATTTGCAATATAAGCTGGGCATATATCTTTCAGATTTCATCCAAATACTAGAGAAAAATCTTTCTCATACAATATAATTAAAACCTACAGAGTTGATATATTATAAAATAATGATCAGTAGTGGAGATAGTTTGCGTTTGTTTATGTTTTCCGACAATGAAACTGTTGGCGACAGTAATGCTGTAGGATATATCTCATATGATACTGTTAATACTAAGCCCAATGCATCAAATAACAATCAGACTATTCATGAAAATGCCTTCGTTCAAATAAACTAAGAACAAACTATTAAAATATGCTAAAGAGCTACTGAGATATAAACAGAATGTTATATCTACGTGACTTTTGAAGCAACAAAGAAGAATACTTAAGTCACTTTCAATGCTAACAAATAAGAATAAATTGTAAAATATTCTCGATTTTTGTTTGAAAGATGATATTAATTTTATTTAAAAATCTAGGTTAAGTTGTATAGCAATATGATTCACAAAGATGAGTATCCTAAGAATACTGATAGCTACCATAGATATTATTACTTGGCCAAAAGAAACACCACAACAATTCTACAAACATTAAATCCTCTAGCTAAGTTAGAAATTTATGTTAACTTTGTTGACCCCGTAGAAGATATTAAGCATTACGCTGATGATGAAACTCTCTACCCAAATAAGCACAAATTCAGCTATAAATTAGAAGAAACAGGAGATCCTTACATTAACACAATAGACTTAGACAATGCATTAATGGATTATTAAGCTTCTGCTTGCAAATAAAAGACTAGATGTCTTTTCCTTATTTCAATTAGACTTCATGATGATTACTTGCAAAAGAATTTAGTAGAAGAATACTACACTTTGAGAGTGTTGGTTGATGAAATATAATTATAGCAAAACTAGAGAGAATTGCATTCAATAAGAAGAGGATACAACAAGTACTTCAAGATTTCAATCAATCCTGAAGATGAGCGCTATATTCTTCATGTCAATCCAGTGGGTATTTGCGAAGTAGAAACTGTTGTCTTAAAATGTAAATAGAAAAATTAATTTATCTTTAAATACAAAGTAAATAATTATTATTTTTTATTTAAAAGTGGGTTAGTAACATAAACTAAGTTTCAAAGAAAAAGGTGGCAATTTAATTGTGATCGATAAATAAAATAAATTAGAGGGTTAATAAATTCAAGGTGACTATTTGGTAACTGTCTCAAGTGAAGATAATTACTGTTAATTCTATATTGTTGGATATGTTACAAATTATCAATATGTTAGAATCTAAGCAGGAAATTACTTCCACTCCAATCTTGGCATTAATTAACAGCTCTTCCTTGAATACAGTGATGTCTAGCCTCCTTCTTTTAGAATTGAAGCTTCGGTAGAAGAAGGATCTATTAAAATAGGTGTAGATTGTGAACGTAATTCTAAATTTTATTAAGATCATCATAAAAATAAAATTAATTTAATTCTTTCTTTTTAAAATTTAAACAATATAGAAAATCTATTATCATGGAATCCAAACAAACCAATTTTAAACTATTCAGAGAATAACTTGAAGGACACTAGAAAGCACACTGTACTTTGGGATAAATCAAAGCACTCTAATTGTGAGAGATGCAAATATATTATAGCAATTTAAGCCATTAAAGAGACAAGTCTATCTATTGTTGTTAAAAATGATTTAACTTACACTAATATTCCTGCTTAACGTATGTTCAGAGTAGAAGCTCTTAATAATTCCTTGGAATAATTCCATTTTTACCCTCACTTCTAAAGATTCTCTATTCAAGTTACCCTTCTTTCTGGTTCAATTAAAGTTTATGGTCAACCAGGATACACAGTTTTTACAAATGAATAAGCCTATCTCTTCTCACTTAATGGTGTTTATGTTAGTTAAGAAGCTACCTTTTCACCCACTTAAGTCAGTACAACTGATCCTACAGAATCTACTCACTCCAAGCCTTACTCTTTTGCAGTTAAAGCTGACAAAGATAGTGTCTTCATCATTTCTTTCTAATCCAACTTCAAGGCTATGCATTTATCTAGTGGGTTCCCTTACTTCAAATAGCTTAGTACTTTAGATTCTTTAGAGCTACAATATAAATCTCTTTCGAGTGGATACTCTAAAAGTACTGAATTTACTGTATATTTACTTAATGATATTTATCACCACTAAAGCAATGTTGGAGTTGAAAATGCTATTAAAAAATATAATTCTTAGAATTAAAGCTAGAATAAAACTATCGGATGGAGTGATTTCTATCCTACCATAACAATTGAAGATTCTTCTTTTAAGAGAGATTTCGATAGGGCTTCTCTTTCGAATTCTACAATTCTGTTCCATAAAGATAATCAAAATGGTACTTATACCATGAAAATATCTAATGATGGTTTAGGTTTACTTGAACTCAATGAAAGAATCAGCTTTTATGTTATTCCTCATTCAGGTATTCAACACTTGATTTAGGACTAACTACTTTAAAAGAAAGCTCTTTAAGGTTCATTTGATAACTTTGAGTTCTACTCTGAAGGTGCTCATGAAGTTGTAATTGAATTGATTTAATGCTATGGTCAATCTATTTTATCAGTCTCAGATGAAAGCACTAACTCCTTTGGATCTCGCGAATTCAAAGTAATGGCAGAACACCCAAATCTTTATGTAACAAAGATCGAAACAGGTTCAGATATTCGTGATAAGTTACTTGGCCATGTAAACTACTTCTTCACAGTTCAAAATCTGTAATAATCTTAGTATCGTATCAGAGCTAATGTTTATCCTCCTCAAACAGTCTACCCCTATCAATTATTTACTAGCGGAGATTTCTTCTAAACATCTTACAATTCTGAAACTAAGATGCTTGATGTTTCATTTGATGGCTTAAAGTGCTCTGTAGGCTGTAATAATAGTATATTTACCTTACTTTCTGTATCATATGTCTTTGATTCTGATTACTAATCTGCAAATAATGCTTAAGGTAATGCAATTTGTGGCTATCCTTTCTACTTTAAGCACCTTAAGGTTCTCTACCACTAGATCAATGAATAAGAAAAGATAAATAATGGCACTGCTGTTGGAAATGTTATCAATCATACTAATATCACTACTAGCTTAGATATTGATTAGATTCTAGATAAAGGAGCCTCTAAACTTAGAGTGCCTGAATTCTATCTCAGTTTAGTTGGTAAAGCAATCTTCCATAATAGTTATACTAAAAAGTTTGAAGTTTTCTATTTCCCCTTCAAGTCAAACACCATCAGTGTTAAATGGATTGAACATCAAAGAGAAAAGGGACATTAACTAGCTCTTATCCTGGGCCTAGTTTTTGGTGGTGTCGTTTTATTATCAGTTGCTGGATATTTCATTTTCAGATGGTACAGAAAATCTAGAAGAAATATTCGCTTTGAAATGTCTGATGTTTTGAATACTTCAATATCTACCTAACCATCTAATGCCCTCCAAGTTAATCTTAATCATAATGTTGAAATGAAAAAATATAGTTAGAACTATTCAGAATTCAAGGATGAAGAAGATTAAGAAGTCTGATTTATTTATCTCTTTAATATTATTATTATTTTATTTTATTTATCAGCTTTTTTATTTTACATTTTTTGATATACTTTAATTAATTTGTACTCACTCAATCTTTACTAAGATTATTTATTTTTTAAATTGATTTTGATAGTTTTACAAATAAAATTTTAAGATTGTTTTAATATTGGTTTTAAAAAAGAATCAGTGGTGTATTTATTTAAAAGATATAAAGGAGCTTATATCATATAATAACATAAGTTTTTATTTGTTAACTTAAAATTTTATTTCTTTTTCAATTCCTTTTATTCAACCTTTCTTACAAACTTTTTTTATTAAGAGTTCTTGAATTTAGACAATATCTATCTATCTCTAGGAATGATATTTAATTCAAAATAAAAAGTAATAAAGAATAATTAAAAGATAAAGATATTGAATGTGATAAGATTATTAATCAATAAATTAATATAATATGTTTAATAGATTTTTGTTTGAGATATTTAGATATTAGGATGGGTACTTTTAATATATCTATGTGAAAATATTAAATTATAATGAATTTGATTTAAGATAATAATATTAATTGAAAATAAAAAATTGATAAAGAATAGAAGAAATTGAGTTTGATATGATTTTAACTTGAGATATATAACTAAATAACTAACTATAAATTATGTATATATGAATGTATGTAGGTATGCATGATAAGGAAAATAATTTTATTATGTTTTTGAGAGAGTATTTATTTATTGATTTATTGATTTATTTATCTATTAATTTCAATTAGAATCGATTTGTTTTTGAACTTATTTTTATCTTGATAAATGTAATTAATATTATATAATAATTTTGAGTATACTGAAAATTGATAATTCTGGCCAATTCTCTTTTATGAACATTATTTACGTGTTAGTACTTTGATAAGTTAAGAAATTGCTTAATCTAATTTCATTTGAAGTTCTTACTATTATGTCGGGTTGTGTTTTAATATATAGATTATCCATAATTGTCTGATTATCAATTTTTTTTACATCCAATTTATTTTCTTCAACCTATAATAAATACATTAGTAAATTAAATTAAAGCTGTTTATTATTCATTCAATTCTTTAAATTTACCATCTTCTTAATAGTTGCAACAGAGTGCTCTATTTCGTTCTCAGCATTATATGAAAAGCAAATATTTAAGAGCAAACTTGTATGATTCTTTGTCAATTCCTCTATTTAAGCCATCGCTTATTGAACACTCTCAGGTAGTAATTTTATATCCCCACAAATCTTCACTTTAATTGAATATTTCTAAAGAAAATCGCCATCATCTGCTAACTTTCTTAAGCTTTTTTCAGCTAAACCCATTAACACATCTACTTCTTCTTAGTGTCTATTGAAATTTTCAATAGCAAATGCAAAAACAGTCATTTCTTTTACTCCCAAGTAGAAACACCACTCACAACATCTTTTAAAAGTTAAAAATCCTGAGAAATGCCCTTCAGTTTTTTTCTTGCCATGACTTGTTGCAAATCTTCTATTGCCATCCATAATAAAGGCAATATGTTTAGGAATATGTCCTTATCTTAATATTTTTATCATCAACTTTTCATGAAATCTAATTTATGATTTTATTTCAATCGTTTTCTCCTCCTTTATGATATCTTTATCTTGTGTCTTTTCTTCTATTTTATCATCCACTGCCTTTTTTTCAATTTCTGTACTCATTTATATCTAACTAACTAGAACTATTCTATATATTATTATCTTTACTAAATTTCAATTTTGATATTTTCTTCCAAAATATTCCTTATTGATCAATCAATCAATCAAACAATCAATCAATTAATTGATAAATAAGCATTCAAATCTGATTCAATATTGCATTCTTTATAAGTTAATGCTAATTATACAAATCTATTTGGAATTATTTAATATCCATTAATTTTTACAATCATTTAAGATTTCCCTCACTTTATTAGAGTTAAATACAGTATTTAGTCTACCAAATTAATTAATAACATTTAATGGTAGATCAATTTATGTTGGTCATGCTATTAATTTCCTTTGAAACAAAATTTTTAAATCAAATATATAAATAGAAATTCAATATTCAAATAATATATTTATTATTCTCCTTCATTAAAAGTTTTTTGGTAATCCTACTCTAGCAATATTTTCAATTAAATATAATATGTTAATAATAATCTTAAATTTATTAATGGCTCAATTTAAACTAAAAAATCAATTTACAATTCACTAATTCATTCATTTATTAATTAATTTATTTTTCATTCATTCCTTTAAAAAATTAATTTTTATTAAAAGTAAAGTAGATTATAGAAGGCTTAATAATGGTTGCTTAATCAATTAAAATAAATAAATAAATTATTTCTGATTTGAAAAATGAATAGTTTAGATATATAGATAGATTAGTTGTTTGTTTGTTTGTTTGTTTGTTTGTTTGTTTGTTTGTTTGTTTGTTTGTCTGTCTTATTAATATAAAGAATATTGGTTTATATTTACTAAAGTTAGAAACTATTTAATCTTGTTTGATTTAATTTGCTCTTCTGTTTATCTATCTAGTTCATCTAATTTTTCTTCTTTCTTAGAGGATCCTTTGTAAAATCTATCCAAGAGAAAAAGGTTTCTATCAATTTGATTTAAGTAAGAATTGCGAATGCTTTGTAAAGTAAATAGAGCTGTTAAGATCAATGGTTAAGTAAGAGTTCAAATAGTTTAATCTATTTTTAAAGATTAGAGATTAATTTAATTTATTTAATTCTCGATAATCAATATCATTCAGCTCATTAAATCAATTAATTAATTTATATTTTTGATTGGCTTTCCTTTCTTTTCATTTTTGATAATTAATTTCTTTGTTTCTTTGTTTGTTTATAGACGTTTGTAATTATGGATTAATGTGGCAATAAATTACATTCGATTAATAATCTAATTAAGGATGAAGTGTAAATTTAATTAAAATACACCAAATATAAAGATAGTTATCTAAGCGAGTGAGTAACTAGGTTACTTGCTACATAAATCATGTTATTATCAAAAGGAAAATAGTAAAAGAATTTATAATCTTCAACTGTCTATTAAATTTAAATGTTTTTTCCTCTATTATTTTCGTTGCAATTCTTTTGTGTACATTCATCCTTCTTACAAATTATCAATAGAATTATCTAAAAATATGAATGATTTTTTTATTTCTTTCAAAATTATACAGGCTTTACCATTTTTCATGAGAAGAAATACTATTTAAAATGGTAAAATATGCATATTCAAAATGGTAAATATTAAGAAAAAAAGCGCAATTTCTCAATTAAATGAAAGAAAGGTCTAATTTTTCTTAAAATTTCTTTAAGTGACTGAGTAATTGTATTTCTCCACTGAAATTAATTTAAAACAAGAGAGATTAATAATTAATTTGCAAGAGTTTGATTGTGATATTAATGGGGAGGAATTCATAAATTGATATGTTTTGAAGAGCAGAAATTAATTAGAAGAATTGCTTGGGGAATGATTGATTGATTGATTGATTAATTGAAAAATTAATTAATAGATTATTAGATTGATTGAAAAGAAATGAAAAAGTATTTTTTAAATAAAGCGGTAAAGTCATATAAATAAATTAATAATAATAATTAACAAGAAAAAAGAAGAAGAAACTAGATTGAATTAGTTTGAACAAGTAAAGATTCTAGTAATAAATAATAAAGATTAAGTGTACTTGCTGCCTATCAATTGTTTGGCTTAATTGAAAATAAATTAGGATATTAGCATTGATATAAATTAATTAGATTTGTATAAATGAACGAGTCTGAAGAAAGTAAATCATTTAAGGTCCAGTTGATGGAATACTGGTCATCCAAGAATATGTCCAATATCAAAATTCCACAAATCGGTGGCAGAGAGTTGGACTTCTTCAAATTATATAAAGCAGTTATTAAGAGGGGTGGAGCTTAAGCAGTATCAAACAACAAGATGTGGAAGGAAATTGTCAATGAATTCGGATTCCCCGCAACTTGCACATCTGCCTCCTTCACATTAAGGAATCACTACACTCGTTTCCTCTTAGGTTATGAATAGAAATACTTCTTCCACAAGGGAGATGAAGAAGCTCTTCCTCAATTATGTGCAGGACGCAAGCGCAAGAAAAAAGATAATTTAGATGGGACAAAAGGAGATTCGTCAGAAACTGGGTCAGATTCTGAAGAAATGAAAGAATAAATAGAAAAGAAGGTGAAACCCTCATAGCCTGTAATTAAATTTTAGGATTAATTTTATATAAGATAATATGATTTTCATTTCATCAAGAGCCAATCTAAAATTTGATTGTTTAGATTTAGCAAATATTTACTTAGGTTAATAATAATAATAAAAATAATGCGGTTTATTTGATAAAATTACTAAATTTAACTACTAAATAAACTTCGACATATCCTATTTTATAAGGAATTCAGGTATAATTAAATTTTACAAATCCAATTCTATGTAAATTTAATGTAACGATATTACTTACATCTTAAGAAATCCCCCTTTAAATTTCAATAACAAATAACACCCAAAAGAAATGAAAATTATTAAAGAAAGATTATAATTTTGCTTGTCTTGTGAGGTTTTTTTAAGTATTAAGAACATAAATGAATGAATGAATAAATATTTAAATAAATAAATAGAAAGCATTTTAATTATTTTATTAAATTGCCTCTTTTACTTTATTTTGATTAATGGTCTGCCAATCAATAACTTTATTTTTTATAATATTAGTCCAATAATCCACTTTCTGTTGTTCAATAACCCTATAAAGAAGATGTTAAGATATTGAATCAATAATTTATCAGACCTCCTTAGATTAAGTAAAATCCTTATCCCGTTATGAGAGTTGAACCTCCTAAATCTGAGCAGAATAAGAGCACTCTTTATAAATAGTTAAGTGAAGCTTATGCATTAAATCAAACTAATCCTAAGTAGGAAATTTTCTGCACCAGAAAGAATAAAATGTTCCCTATGGGTCCAGATGTTAAAAGAATTTTGCTTGCTTTTGAAAGCAGAATATAAGACGAAATTACCTTTGCTCTTAATTCCTTACTGCTTTATTCAGTCAATAGTATGCATCAATTTTTACTTGAAAACTACAATCACTTACTTGAAGGAATTGTTCAATACCTTGAAGAAATTATCAAGAATGTTCCTTCTTTAAATAAAATCCTCTACATGAAGGAAATTAAACCTAGAACACTCTAAGAGTTTGGGGTCACTTCTGATTACAGCTATTCTGGTCCTCCTCCTACTAAGGAAGCTTTTAAGGAATTGTGCATTTTGGAGAATTACAACTTCCCTATTTGTGATGTTGTTTTATTCAATGCTGCCAAGAAAAAAGATGTTTCACCTATTCTCTTATTACG
Organism: Tetrahymena borealis; assembly: GCA_000260095.1. NCBI lineage: Eukaryota > Ciliophora > Oligohymenophorea > Hymenostomatida > Tetrahymenidae > Tetrahymena > Tetrahymena borealis. The sequence continues at coordinate 17,003 of AHAN01001219.1, read as the reverse complement.
CAAGAAGAAACGCAATAATGTCGAGAACCTCAAAGAAATGGCAGGCGAAGTTTACTTGCTGGAACAAACCCGTACTATTTTCTTGATTTTAAGAAACTTCTCATTTACCAAATAAAATGAAGTTTACATGGCTAAGAATGAGAGATTGTTATAAATAATGATTTAACTTTTTATCCTGAACTCTGATTCATAAATAACTAAGTATATTTTAGACATATTGGCTAACATATCTAAGTAAATCCAATTAATGAACATCCCAGAATATAAATAATTCTGTGAAAGGCTCTTTGAATTGCTCAATGCCGATACCAGTGACGAATTAGAAGCATGTGTTGATATTATTCGTAACCTCATTGCTATTTAAGAAAATGAAAGCATTATAGAAAATTTCTTACCAAAATATATTGATTAAGTTACTCGTCTCATGCTTTAAGCTTAAGGAGATATCAGAGAAGGCATCCTTGAATTCCTCTGCTTCTTGAGTGATTTACGTATGACCACACGCGTTCATTTAGCCCGCCATCCAAAGCTAATCATGCGTATGGTTGGTTTACTCTCATCTGGAGTCATGAAATATAATCGTTAATAATAAAACTAACTTATCTAACACCCTTAGTCTGCTGAATCTGGAGCAGAAAGAAATTCGGAAAAAATTACCAAATTAGCTGCATTAACCTTAAGTAATATATCTTTAGCCCCTTCTTCTCGTGCTTACCTAAAACCTTTTGAACGCGATTTATTTGTTGTTGCATCTACTGACGAAACAGTAACAAAATATATCTCAAATATCCTTAGTGAATTGATGAACTACGAACCTGAAACTGACCCTGAAAGATAGTACATGTTCCAAACTACTAATCAAGCCAATCTCTGATTCTCTTATATTTTACTAACAATTTAATTTTCGCATTTATTCAATAAAATGTTTTGTTCCCCATTCATTAATACATTCATTCATATATTGTCTCTCACTTTTAAAAATATAAGATAATTTTATTTTGATTATTATTTATCCATTTCAATGCTTTTCTTCTAATATTCTTCTTTGTTTCCACCAGAAAATTTTTCTTTTTTATTTCCGCCATCTTTAGTAATATAATAACTATAATTTAATTTCTTATCGAAATTATACAGAAAAGTTGTATATAACTAGACAATAAATAAATAATCAGAAAAATTTTGTAATTAAATAATCTTAATTCAATTTCAATTTCAATTTCGTAGGCAAAAAAAACAGGTAAATTACTAAAGTCATTAATATAAAAGGAAAATCAAAAAAAAAGAAATAGATAGATAGATTAATTAGCCTTCTAAATTTTCATATATTTATACAAATTAATAATGTGAAGAAAACAAAGAAACTTTATGAATTAATATAAATAAGTTCCTTTAAAATTTTTAAGAAAATGAAATCAACTTTTTTTATTTTAAAATATTCCTATCTTTATGTATGATTATTAAAAAGGTAAAGTGCAGAAAAATGGCTTCTTTAAATATTGTTTTTTTATTCAGCTGAATTTTTTATATGGAATAAACAAATTTTATCCTTTACAACAGATAAAGATTAATTGAAAAAATTTTTTAAGAAAATATTCTTTTTTCCAAGAAAATCATGGTTTAACTGCCTTAAAACACTTTTGAGATCTTATAACTCGTTTAAGTACTATCAGTATTATAAAATTGAATTATCAAATGAATTTCTATTTTAAGAAAACTATACGAGAAATAGTTGAAAATTTAAATATATGAAATTATTACTTTTTAGAAAAGAAGTACACAATCAAGATTATTTTAAAATGATACAATCTGTTTTCTAAATTGCTGCTAACTTGCTAATTAAATTATAAAATTACCATTTCTTTATGTTATATAATTGTTCATACTCCCTAGCTAGCTAGGGTATTCAAATAAAAATATGTCCTCTATTTAGAAATAAAATTTATTGTAAATACCTATATTTTCCCATAAAAGCCTGAAAAGCTTTCGAATCCTACAGATAAATGAAATTCATAAAAGAATTACTTTTTTATAAAGATTTCACTTGAATTACCTTTATAAGGGGATAGATGTTTTTATAAAATGAAATTAAAATTTATTTATTTCGAAATATGTTTTAGAACAATCCATAAAAATGATAAAATCTGTTTTAGAGAAATCCTTAAAAATGATAAAATCTGTTTTAGAACAATTCAGAATAATAATAAATTCTGCTTTCTATATGATTGACATGTCATCATTATAAAATAACTATTTAAATAATAATATGGCTTAACCATTCTTCATATTTCATAAGGATAAAAGAATTATTGTAGATTTAGGAGAGAAAAGATAGATGAAATGGTAAGAGCAGAAGATTAGAAATGGGAAGGAACAAACAACCGAAAGGAAAGTGGCTGAAAGAATTAGAAATTAAATTAAATTCAATACTATAATACGAAGGGAAAATATATAGATAGATAGATGATAGATATATGCATTGATAGATAGATGATAGATAAATAGATGGATGGATATATTTATTTATTGATGGTATTATAAAAATAGCTTAGTAAACGTAATAAAGATAAAGTTTAGTATTTTATTCAATGATAAAAGATATTAAGATTAATAGTATTATATCAAGCAATACTCTCATTACCCAAAGGAATTTTTTTTGAATTTCATCTATTTTTCTATCCCCTCAGTTTGGTTGCTTGTTTATTTATTTGTATATCTGGCTGTTTGTCAATCTCTCTCTGGGATAATTTGCTTAACAATTTTCAAATAAAAATTGATTTGATTAAAATTTATTTCAATGATTTTTCCTCTTTTCATTAATGGGGTTAAAAATTAGTATTACTTAAATCAATTGATTAAATTTGGTTAAAGGGAGGAAGAATACTCATTGAATGTTGTGGGTCATTAAATAATTTAATGTCCTCAATATTAGAGTCGTTCTTGCAATACAGGGATTCCTATTACTGTTGGCTGTTTAGTAAATTAATATCATGATGGGATTCTTAGACAGGCTGTTTAAAGAAAGTGCTTGTGGTTTCAAAGGTAATGTCGGTGTTTTCCTTTTTTACTGAATTGAATATGTCGTCAGTTAATGGGTTTATAGATTGATTCATTGTGAATTGATTTCTATTTTCATCTTGAAAATCATCAATGTTAGATTCAAATCTTTAATTATGTTTTTGAGGATTACCTTATATTTCTTATTCTTGATTGTGATAGAGTTGGTACTATTATTATTACTATTATTCTTATTCATGATAGATTTGTGTATTTGTATTTGAATATTATATATAATTGTGTTAGGATTATTTGTTTGACCCATCAAATTTAGATTCCTCTTCTTCTTCTTCTCCATCTTCCGCTGATTACTCTCTGCTGAGAATACTTTAATTTGTAAAGCTACGAGAAGGCTTTTCCAGTCTACTATTGGTTTTAGGACTGCCACTCTTTGATTTTGTGATTTGTTTTTGTTTGGGAAGAGGCTCGAAGTTGTTTTTACTCCCATTTTCATCATTATTTTCATCTTCATTTTAGATGTTTTGATTTGATAGCCCTTATTACTTTTAACGGAGGATTTTTGAAGATGGTCTTGCATTCTTTATTAGCCTCTCAATAAACTCCTCATCAATAGGTAGTACATGTTCTTCAGGTAATTGATATTCTATTTCTTTTTTAGGCTTTCTCGTACCGTTTATCCTCTCCTGCTCATTGTTAAATTAACGAAGCATTCCCATTTTTTCATGTAATTTATCTGAGAAATCAAATCCATAAGATTCTGCCTTACGAAGTTCCAAATAATAATAATCAAGAGTTTTCTTCTTGCAATTTTTGGCCTCGTTTGCAATGGTATCAAGGGTAATATTTAAATAATCTTTAGGTTTTCTCTCTTTTGCTTCTTTATATGTGTCTCTCCAAAGTTTCACATGCTGGAGAGCTTCTTTAATGGTTCTTTCTTCCACTCTCTTATCGTCATCTTATTCATTGTTGTTTTGGTTTACAGATTTCATGTTTGTGAAGTTGTTTTCATAACAATTATCTGACTTAAAGAGAATTTCAATAACTCCATTATCAATACTTTGATATCTATTCTAAGTAATAGGATGCTTTCCTAAGTAGATATTCATGTGGCTCTTTTTAATGGTAATGATACAGCTATCGTCTATGTATGCATTAATAAATTTCATCTCTATTAATTAGTTGATATCATATTTCTTATCTTCAGTGATTAGTAAGGGAACTTAGTCAAAAGCATATGAAACATTATTATTTTCATTAGTAAGCACGATATTCACCGGCTTTTCTTACATGTGACCAATATTTTAGTTGGGGGGGATAAATGTTAGATTTGGATATTAAAAAATCCTATTTGAGTGTTGTTTCATCATATGTTATTCTTAATAATTTTGTCCTTAATCTTCATATTCAACTCCAAACTACTATTCGAAATCGTCCAAGCTACTTTACTCGTTATTGACTTGATATTAATAGGAGAATAATTCCAAATTGTCGTTAGTTTAAAGATACAGATTATTATTATCTCCAAAATATAAGTTGGAATTCTATCTCTCGAGGAAATTGAAATTATTGTTTAAGTTGTTGTAGGATGGTTGATAATTAAAATTATTTAAGATGCCGCTGCTATTACCTAACGCGTTGTTGTTGTTGTTGGAATAGTTCTGTTCGTAGCCGTAGAAATTGTTATTCATAAATAATTCATTATCTTAATTTGGGTTATTTTATTAATTCTGTCTATCTATACTCATTTCTTAAATTATATCTTTTTTTAAGCTATTAAACCAACTTTCTTTTTTTGTTTGCTCTTTTTCTGATCAAGGATATTTTTTTACGATAAGTAAATTATTATTATTATTATTATTATTATTTATTATGATCTCTCCACTCAAATCTTCTTTCTTTCTTGTTTGCTTGATTTAATTCAATCAATTAATTAATTAATCTAAATACCTCCAACGCAGAGTAGTGCAGCTTAGCAGAATATATCCAATTAGAAATATGAAATCTTTTTAAGGTAAGACTTTTTTTAATTTTTAATTATTTATCAATTTCAAAAAGAGATAGTACCATTCCTTTTTATAATTTGTAAAGTGAAAGGTTATTAATATCTACTATTTAATCCTCTTTCATACTTTTAAGGGAAATCTATTTGCGATTACTATATTTGATTACTTATTTTTTTTCAAAATTCTTCGGAATAAACTAACCTACCTTCATTTTCTTTCCTTCTTGATTAAATTTGAGTTGCTATTTATATTATCCTATATCTTAAATAAAATTAGCTTGTTATTCCTTTTCCTAAAAGAAAGTATTTTACTAAATGTCTAAGTGTCTCTTTCATCGTATTAATATTTCTGATAGGAAATTCATGTATATTTTTGTTTTTAATTACATTAACTTATCTTATTCGAAATGAACTAATTTAATTATTCGTGCTTATATTTTGTACTACTTTCAATATTTATACTAATACAAAAAACTCCACAATTTATTTGATTACACAGTTCATTTGTTAAATCTGATCCAAAATAAAATATTACAACCTAAATCAATAACAAATTATTTTGATAAAACGGCATTTATAAAGACATTCTATAAAAAAAATTAGTTTGCCGCAAATTCTTAATGAATACTTTACTTTTCATTTATTTGTATCATAATAATACAAATTTATCAGTCCAATCTAAAAAGTAATTAACTAATACTGTTTATTTCTAATTAAAGAATTTTCTCTACTATGAATTCAATCTATTTTAAATATGCTATTACTCTGACAAAATGGATTTTAAATTAATAACTACGACAAACTCTGGCTCCTAAGGTTATTACATGAATTAAAGAAGAAAGATAATTCTATTTGCATTCCATTTCTATTTCAAATGCATATAGAAAGACATTTCCACTGATCAGAAAATTTTAATATCTCATTTATTTTCGGATAAATTTCGATTAAAAAAAAAAAAGAAGAAGAAAGAGGTTCCTTAATTGAAGTGACTATTATAAAAAGAAGAAAAAAATATAATAAAAAAATAAATTAAAAAAATATATAAAAATTAAATGAAAATAACTAGCTATTATTTAAATTAATATTTAATAATTAATTTAAATTTATTTAAAAAATTATTATTTATAGTCTTATTCTTTTTCTTCATAGTGAACTCGAAGATCATTTAATTCCTAAATAATTAAAGGCTTATTTTATGGTTGTTATTTTATCAAAATAATAAAGGAGATATTTAAAAAAATCATAATTAGAAGTCTCTGTTAAATAATTAATTAAAAAGTGTTTAAATGCATAAATTAAAAAGAATTAATTTGTAAATATAATGAAAGATTTCTACTAAAATAAAAATAGAAGATTTAATAATAATAATTTTATTTAAAAAATACAATTTTTATTTTTATTTATGTTAATTGTGAATAAATTAGAATTTTTATTAAGATTTTAAAATTAATTTATACATGTTTACATTTATTCACATACTTTATTTAAGATTATAAATTCAACTATGAAGAGTAATTTTATGAGTTTTAATTGAATTTATACCAAAACTATTGGGTCGAGTTATAGTACTCTGATTATTTATTTTTTGATAAGATTTATTTATATAGTATTCAGAAAGATTATTTGTTTAGCTGCTAGAGCTTGTTTAGTCTTTGAGGGAAATATTAGAATTTGATTCTGCTTTTAATTAATTGAACCTAAATTCTCTGTTGAACTTTTTTGGTGTTTCATAACCCATACTGTTGTTATTCTCTTCAGTTAAACAAATATAATTATTTTTCTTGTCAGTTGAAAAAACATTCTCTTTCTATTTCTTCTCAGACATTTCTTATTATTTTACCTTTTTGGCTGATTCTTCTTACTTTCTCTTGATTTAAACTTCTTATGATGCTAAATCCTTAAAGTTAGTTTTTGCACTGAAGTCTTATTTGTACATTGTAATGTATGGTTAATCTTTATTTTACATCGCTTGCTTTTACTACTTCAAAAATTTTGAGAATAGATTTGAACTGAATGAAGAATCTCCTGTTTATTCGTTGAGGCTTTTCGGGGTAACCAAAACAGAACTCATTCCGCTTGAGTCATTTTTGGAGAATCTATTTCTACTTTTATTCTTTTAATCTAACTATTGTAAAAAGTTTTTGTAGAAAATTTGATTTGGAGATTTATCTCTTTCCAAATCAATTCCTATGCTATTTTATTGTTAGAGATTCTCAGAGTAGCTCCCACCAGGTAATGTTATAATTTAGCTACAAAAATCTTTTATCTTTTATTAAGCAGCTTTTGATGTAGAGCGATGTTATTTCACTGGGGTATCCCTTTCAATTTATTTATGTGGAGTCACTTTTTTATTCTCCATCTTAGTCAATTCTTGAAGTGTGTTCCATTCTTAGTAGAGTCCTCCTCTATTTCTATTAGACTTACTCGTATTTGTTGGACTTAACTTTATTTATTTCACAGGTGTATGTAAATTAGTAGAGCTATTCTTGACTACCTTATCCTACTTTTAGTTATTGCTATCTTAAAGAATGCGGCTATTTAATGTTCTTGTCTAAGGGCTTTATAAATCTTCAACTTACTTAAAGTAGTTTAAGGTACCAAAATAAGCTGTCATACTTTTTTAATCATAAGAATTAATAATCTCTGGGTCTATGCTGTTCTGTTTAGAGAATTCTTGGCGTCTTACATTCTTTTAATACTTCTTGAAATGGTTATCAGCACTAACTTCCACTAAATATTTTAAAATGATAAAAGTTATAAATGTATATATAGTTCATCATTCTTTATTGTTATTACTTTCATCTTTTTCAGATGGGCGTCTCTCAAATGTAACTTTACTAGTTCTATTATTTGGAGTTGTTGTTGTTTCAGTTTATTATCCATCACTAACTCTAGACAGCTTAGTAGGAGTTATAGATTTTTACTTTAAATCATTAGTTCCATTCTATTGCTTCAGTTAACTCATATCAAATTCAATATGCTTCAGCTTAGAGTTGGTTGGTGTGCCATTATTTTTGGTATTCTTCTTAGAATTTTTTAGCATTTAACCCTTTTAAAAATGTGACTGACTGATTGATTGATTGATATAATTAATCTACCTAAAAATAATATTTAATTGACGTTTGCTTTTTATGTATTTACTGTAATTATTTATCGTTATTAATAATTTTCCTCAATTTAATTAGCTTTTAAATTACCAACAAACTAATAACTTCTACTTTTTAATTAAAAGCTTTTTTATTTAATAAATATCATGCTTACCTATCTATCTCTTAATTAACCCTCAGTACTAACCAATGAAAAGAATTAAACTTATTATTTTTTATAGCAATCGTTCATTTATTTTCTAAATGTCTAACCTAAGATAATCTATTTGAGAGGGAGTGAGTGAGTTGGTTTGAGTTTAATTGCAAATTAACTTAACCATAAAAAATATCTGCGTAAATAATTTTTAAATTTTATTAATCATGCTAAACTAAATAATTATTTCTATTTTATTAAATAGCATTTAATAAATATTTAGATTGATATTAAAGATATTAAAAAACAATTATTAAGAAAATATTAAATTTTTAATAATTATGAGTAGACAAGAAAGAGAGGAGGGAGGGTAAGCAGCTTATCAAGATAGTAATCTAAGGATTTCTTAATAAACTAAAAGAAATAACCTGAGTAAAAAGAGTTTGCCTAGATTTGATAAGCAAATACAATTCATGAAAAGTTTGCTAATTGCAAATTTAGTATTATTTATTTAATCATTCTTTTATTAAATGATGATTAAGCTATTTCTAAATAACAATTTTCTATGATATAAGTAGGAATTACTTCCTCATTAGAACTCTCTATCCTCCTAAATAACTTTTACAAAATTCATGCTATTTAAATCTTATCCTATTCTTAAAAATTTTTACACATAGAGCAAAATGATTAAATAAAATAAATTTCCTATTTTTAGAAAATTCCAAAATTTTGAATTAAGATATACCTTTATTAAATTTTGCTGCCACAGTTGAAACATATATATTTTGATTTTCACTATTATTAAATATTATAAAACTTTTATTAGGAATAATATAAATTAGAAAAATAAATTGTTAACAAATATGATTTAATAGTAATTTTAAAATGTAAATTGCTTACACTTAAAATATTATGAAATAATTTTAGTATTTTCTAATTAAAAGTTGATACAACAATGTTATTTGTCAGATAATTTGACATTATAGTTTAGGTAAATAAAAATATATTTTCTTTCATCTTATAAAGAAAAATTATTTAAATTTTTAATATTTAAATTGTAATAGGATTGGAGATAAGGGTGCTTGTGATCTAGGATATATATTAGGAAATTACTCATAACTTACTACATTAACCCTAAAATTAATGTAAAATTTTTAATTATTTTCTTTCACTTTTCATTAGAAATTTATATTCTCTGTTAATTATTTTTTACTAATTTCATTAAACATTAAAGGAACTATAGTTTTGGACATAGAATAGAAGAGGATAGATATATAGACATGTATAGATATATTCAGAAATACTTCTTATATTCAATTTATTTTAGAATATAGATTTATATTTATGCTTTATATTTATTTTGTAATTTTATTAGTAAAGGAGATTAGGATGCTTGTGATTTAGGATCTGGACTAAGAAATTGTTCATAACTTACTTCATTAACTCTCGATTAACAGTAATATTTTTAATTATATATTATTTTCTACTACTTTTCATTATAAATTATTCTCTCTATTTTATTATTTTTAATTATCTCTTTAAATTTCAAAGAAACAATAATATTGGAGATTAGGGTGCTTGTGGTTTAGGATCTGTATTAAGAAATTGTTCAAAACTTACTACATTAACTATTTATTTATAGTAATTTTTTAATTATTTTTATTTTCTACTACTTTTCATTGAAATTTATTCTCTCTATTTTGTTGTTTTAACTTTTTCCTATAAATAAAAAGTGGAAATAGAATTGGAGATTAAGGTGCTTGTAGTCTAGGATCTGGATTTGAAAGTTGCTTATAACTTACTACATTAACTCTCGAATTAAAGTAAAATTAATATTATTTTTAATTTTCCCCACTATTCATAATAGATTTATTCTCTCTATTTTTTATTATTTTTTTTTTACTCATCTCTTTAAATAATAAAGTAGTAATAATATTGGAGATTAAGGTGCTGGTGGTCTAGGATCTGCCTTAGGAAATTGTTTATTACTTACTAAATTAGCTCTTTATTTAGGGTACAATTTTTTTTGTTTTTTATTATTTTTATTTTCTTATTTTGCTATTGTTTACTTTTCCCTTTAAAACTAAAGTCAAAATAGTATTGGAGTTTAGGGAGCTTGTGGTCTAGGAACTGGATTAGGTAATTGCTAATAACTTACTACTTTAACTCTCGAATTAAAGTAAAATTTTTTATTATTTTTATTTTCTATTTTTTATTATTTTTTACTGATAATGATTAAATAATAAAGTGGTAATAGTATAGGGGATTAGGGTGCTTTTAGTCTAGGATCTGCCTTAGGAAATTGCTTAAAACTTGCTACATTAGCTCTTTATTTATAGTAAAATTTTAATTATTTTTAATTAATTTTATTTTCTTATTTTGCTATTGTTTACTTTTCCCTTTAAAACCAAAGTCGAAATAGTATTGGAGTTTAGGGTGCTCGTGGTCTAGGTACTGGATTAGGTAATTGCTAATAACTTAATACTTTAACTCTTAATTTAAAGTAAAATTTTATTTTAATTTTATTTTTTTTTCCTTTTTCATTCTAAATTTATTCTCTCTATTTTGCTATTGTTTACTTTCCCTTTAAATACTAAAGTGAGAATAATATTCGAGAATTGGGTGCTTGTGGCCTAGGATCTGGATTAGGAAATTGCTCATAACTCACTACATTAAATCTTGAATTAAAGTAAAATTTTATATTATTTCTATTTTCCCCATTACTCATTACAAATATATTTTCTCTATTATTTATTATTTTTTACTATTTCTCCAAATATAAAGTGAGAATAATATTGGAGAATAGGGTTCTTGTGGTCTAGGATCTGGATTAGGTAATTGCTAATAACTTACTACTTTAACTCTTAATTTACAGTAAAATTTTATTTTTATTTTCTTCCATTTTCATTCTAAATTTATTCTCTCTATTTTGCTATTGTTTGCTTTCCCTTTAAATACTAAAGTAGAAATATTATTGGAGAATTGGGTGTTTATGGTCTAGGATCTGGATTAGCTAATTGCTCATAACTTACAACATTAATTCTTAAACTAAAGTAAATTTTTTTATTATTTTCATATTTTTCCACTTTTCATTTTCTTTCTATTTTATTATTTTTTACTTTTCCTTTAAATAATAAAGAGAAAATAGAATTGGAGTATAGGGTGCTTGTAGCCTAGGATCTTAATTTCGAAACTATTCATAGCTAACTTCACTATATTTAAATTTGGAGTACAACTTTATATGATTTTTATATCTTCAACTTTTCATTACAAATTTACTCTCTATTTTTATTATTTTTTACTATCTCTTAAAATATAAAGTAGGAATAACATTGAATAATAAGGTGCTTGTGGTCTAGGATCTGGAATAGGAAATTGCTAAAAGCTTACTACATTAACTCTTGAATTAAAGTAAAAATTTTTAAATATTTTCATTTTCTTCTACTTTTCTTTACAAATTAATTCTCTCTATTATTTATTATTTTTTACTATTTCTCCAAACCTAAAGTGATAATAATATTGGAGAATAGGGTGCTTGTGGTCTAGGTACTGGATTAGGCAATTGCTAATAACTTACTACTTTAACTCTTAATTTACAGTAAAATTTTATTTTATTTTTATTTTCTTCCATTTTCATTCTAAATTTAGTCTCTCTATTTTGCTATTGTTTACTTTCCCTTTAAATACTAAAGTGAGAATAATATTGGAGAATAGGGTGCTTGTGGTCTAGGATCTGGATTAGGTAATTGCTCATAGCTTACTTCATTAACTCTCAAATCAAAGTAAAATCTTATATTATTTCTATTTTCCCTCACTATTCATTACAAATTTATTTAATCTATTTTTTAATTTTTTATAATGCCTTAAAATATAAAGTAGGAATAAAATTGGAGAATAGGGTGCTTCTGGTCTAGGATCTGTATTAGGAAATTGCCCATAACTTATTACATTAACTCTTGAATTAAAGTAAAATTTATTAATTATTTTCGTTTTCTTCTACTTTTAATTACAAATATCTTCTTTCTATTTTGCTATTTTTTACTTTTCCCTAATAATGCTAAAGTGGAAATAGAATCGAAGATTAGGGTGCTTGTGGTTTAGGATCAGGATTAGGAAATTGCTCATAACTTACTACATTAACTCTTGAATTAAAGTAAAATTTTATATTACTTTCTTTTTCTTCCACTTTTTATTACAAATTTATTCTCTCTATTTTATAACTTTTACTTATCTTTTTAAAACTAAAGAGGAAATAGTATTGGAGATCTAGGTGCTTGTGGTCTAGGATCTGGATTAGGAAATTGCCTATAGCTTACTACATTAACTCTTGATTTATAGTAAAAATTTTAATTATCTTTATTTTCTTCTGCTTTTCATTACAAATTTATTATCTCTATTTTGTTATTTTATATTTTACCCTAATAATGCTAAAGTGGAAATAGAATCAAAGATTAGGGTGCTTGTGGTCTAGGATCTGGATTAGGAAATTGCTCATAACTTTCTACATTAACTCTCGAATTAAAGTAAAATTTTTTATTATTTTCCTCTACTTTTAATTACATATTAATTCTCTCTATTTAGTTAATTTTTACTTATCTCTTAAAATATAAAAGTTATAATGACATTAGATATTAGGGTGCTATTGGTCTAGGATCTGGATTAGGAAAATCCTCAAAACTTTAAACTATAACTCTTTATTTATAGTAAAATTTTGAATTATTTTTATTTTCTTCTACTATTCATTACAAATTATTTCCTCTATTTTATTATTTTTGACTATCTCTTTAATTAAAAAGTGAGAATAACATAGGAGATTAGGGTGCTTGTGGTTTAGGATCAGGATTAAGAAAATGCTCATAACTTACTAAGTTAACTCTTGAGTTAAGGTAAACTTTTATGCTATTTTTAATTACTTCCATTTTTATTTGCAAAATAATTTTATCCAAAGTATAATTTAAAACTTTAATATTCTTATGGAAAATATTTTTTTTTTTTAATAAATGATAATAAAAGTATTATTAATGGATCCATATTAATATAAAAGCTGATGAGAATTATTAGATTAGTAACATTAAATTTAATGTAAATTTTTTAATACAATTTAATTTTATCTTATTTTAAGTTACAATACTTACACTATTAACAGAGACTATAGGATAGATTGAAATATTAATACACAAATGAATATATAATTAATATATCTGAGGAGTAATGTTTTTATATGATTTAATTAAAAATAATATTCTAAATCAATTCATTAACTATTAATATATTTTGAATCAGATATTTAATGTATAGTAATTATGTATTTTATTTGTTGGAATTTGATAATGGAATATTTGTTAAAATTAAATTCTATTCAACTATTAATCTTATTAAATCATTATATTAAGCTTTAATAAATAGTGAATTAAATTTTTAATAATCAGATACTATATTTTCGGTCACTCTAAAACCAGAAACTAAAAAGAATTTAATAAAATCATGTTGTCATTATCCATTGATTTTTGTATGTTAAAAATCATGTTAATATAAATTATTAAATGTGGATAAATTTATACCTAATACAACTTAACAAAAAAAATGTTATAAATTGTATTAATCAATATAAGTTAGTTAGGGTTTTTTATAGTGAAAAAGCTACAACTTTTTGATCCACTAAGTATATAAAAATTTATTATATTGGTTAGAAATTTTCTATTTTGTACTCTTCTTTATAAAATTCAACTCATTTTGTTTTATTAATTTTTATTAAATATTGAACATTTTAATTTAAAATTATTCGGAATACTATAGGGTATAAAAATATTCTACAATAAAAAATGATAGAAGACTAAATTAAAAATGTAAATACCTTGTTATTCAAATAATATTAAAGAATTATATTATTCTTAAATTAAAAGTTGATTCAATAAAATATTTTAGCAAATAAATTGAAACTTGATTATGGGTAAATATTTACTAATATTTTTTATTGATTTCAAAAATTTCTTTAAATAAAAAGTAATAAAAATATTGGAGATTAAGGTGCTTGTTTTTTAGGGTCTGCTTTAGGAAATTGCTAATACCTTATAACATTAACTCTTGATTTATAGTAAAATTTTATATTATTTTTATTTTCTTCCTCTTTTCACTATGTTTTTGTATTACTTACAGGACTCTTAAAATATAAAAGGTAAAATAAGATTGGAGACAAGGGTGCTAGTGGTTTAGGGTCTGCTTTAGGAAATTGCTTATAACTTATGACATTAACTCTTGATTTATCGTAAATTTTTATTTTCCTCCTGTTTTCTACATAAATTTATTCTCTCTGCTAAGTAGTAGTATTACTTACTTAACTCTTTAAATATAATAGGATTAACAACATTGGAGATTTAGGTGCTTGTAGTTTAGGGTTTGCTATAGGAAACTGTTAATAACTTACTGCATTAACACTTTAATTATGGTAAAATTTTATTTTATTTTTATTTTCTTCAACTTCAACACAAATTTATTCTCTCTGCTATGTTATTGTATTTCTTACTTAACTCTTTAAATAAAATAGGGAGAATAAAATTGAAGACAAGGGTGCTAGTGGTTTAGGATATTATTTAGGAAATTGCTTATAACTTATGACATTAACACTTTAATTATGGTAACATTTTATTTTATTTTTATTTTCTTCCACTTTTCAAACTCAAAATTTATCTGCTATGTTATTGTATTAGTTAACTCTTTAAATAAAAAAGCAATAATAGTATTGGAGAAAGGGGTGCCTGTGGTTTAGGATCTGCTTTAGGAAATTGCTTATAACTTACAACATTAACTCTTGATTTATAGTAAAATTTTATTTTACTTTTATTTTCTTCCTCTTTTTAACACAAATTTATTGCTCTGCTAAGTTATTATGTTACTTATATAACTCTTTAAATATAATAGGTACAATAATATTGGAGATTAGGGTGCTTGTGGTCTAGGGTCTACTTTAGGAAATTGCTCTTATCTTACTACATTAACTCTTGATTTATAGTAAATTTTATATTATTTTTTTTACATCCTCTTTTCAATACAAATTTATTCTCTCTGCCATGTTTTTGTATTAATTACTTAACTCTTTAAATATAAAAGGTACAATAATATTGGAGACAAGGGTACTTGTGGTTTAGGTTCCGCTTTAAGAAATTTCTCATAGCTTACAACATTAGCTCTTGATTTATAGTAAAATTTTATATTATTTTTATTTTCTTCCTGTTTTCTACACAATGTTATTCTCTTTGCTACGTTGTTGTATTACTTACTTAATTTTTTAAATATTATAGGGACAATAACATTGGAGATAAGGGTGTTTGTGGTTTAGGGTCAGCATTAGGAAATTGTTCATAGTTTAAGAGATTAACTTTTGATTTATCGTAAAATTTTATTTTTATTTTCTTCCACTTTTCAAACACAAATTTATTCTCTCTTCTGCTATGTTATTTTTTTACTTACTTAACTCTTTAAATATAATAGGGAGAATAAAATTAGAAACAAGGGTGCTTGCGGTTTAGGGTCTGCATTAGGAAATTGCTCATAGCTTGTAACATTAACTCTAGATTTATAGTAAAATTTTATTTTATTTTAATTTTCTTCCTCTTTTCAAACACAAATTTATTCTCTCTGCTATGTTATTGTATTTCTTACTTAACTCTTTAAATAAAATAGGGAGAATAAAATTAGAGACAAGGGTGCTTGCGGTTTAGGGTCTGCATTAGGAAATTGCTCGTAGTTTAACAGATTAACTCTAGATTTATAGTAAAATTTGATTTTATTTTTATTTTCTTCCACTTTTCAAACACACATTTATTCTGCTTTGTTACTGTATTACTTAATTCTTTAAATAAAAAAGAAATAATAGTATTGGAGATTTAGGTGCTTGTGGTTTAGGTTCTGCTTTAGGAAATTGCTAATAACTTACAACAATAACTCTTAATTTATAGTAAAATTTTATTTTATTTTTATTTTCTTCCTCTTTTTAACACAAATTTATTCTGATTGATATGTTATTGAATTACTTACTTACTCTTTAAATATAATAGGTGGAATAAAATTAGTGAAAAGAGTGCCTGTAGTTTAGGGTCTGCATTAGGTAATTGCTAATAACTGACTACATTAGCTCTTTATGTATAGTAATATTTTATTTTCTTTGCCTATTCATTCTTAATTTATGGCATCTATTTTTTTATTTTTTTTTAAATTCAATTTAAAATATTTTAAATAAAAGATTAAGAAATTTATAGGGTATGTAATCTTAAATAAAGAGAATTAAGAGATTAGTGGTGATAGAATTAAGGTAAAAATATTAACAAATATTTTTTATTTTATACTTTTTTTAAAAAATAAATTTCATAGAGAATGAAGAATAAATTATGAACGATAGGAAATTAAATTATTATTTTAAAATTAATATAATATTATTAAATAATTTATGAATATATATTGATTTAAATATTTAATAAAAATTTTTAACATCATTTTTTTATATTTCTCATTCTTATACAATTTTTAAAAAATTTATTTATATCATTCTCATTCTCATAAAAATTTTTGTTATTCTCATTTTCATTCTCAAACTTTAATTGAAAAAGCATTTTCTTTTATTAATTTTTATTAAATACTGAACATTTTAATTTAAATTTGTTAGGAATACAATAAGGTAGAAAAATACTCTACAATAAAAAATGATAGAAGAATAATTTAAAAATGTAAATACCTTGTTATTCAAATAATA
>AHAN01001218.1:0-51658 GCA_000260095.1 Tetrahymena borealis | reverse complement strand
CCCAACCCCAACCCCAACCCCAACCCCAACCCCAACCCCAACCCCAACCCCAACCCCTATTATTATTAATATTATTATAGAAAATTAAGATTTATCTGAAGGAATTTTATAAATAATAATTGAAATTTTTATAGAATATTTGTTTGTTTTTTTTGGATATTTTTAGGAAAAGTAAAGTAAATGAGCATAGACTTTTATTATTAATTCTCTATTTTGATAAAGATATCAAGTATTATACTTATGATAATTTAATTAAGAGAGAGAGAGAGAGAGAGAGAATGAGAACAATAGGATGAAGAAGTATAAGTATTTCCAATAAAAATGTAAAGAAGTAAAAAATTTTATTATTTTTAAAGTATGAAATACTTTTTTCTGTTATATGAAGAGGATAATGGGAGTAAAGAAGTTGATTATTTTTATTGTTTTTTATTTAGTGCTTGGATAAAGAGTATAGGGGTGTAAATATTTAGGTTTTATTTGAAAAAATTAAATTTTTCAATCAAAATCATAAGCTAGTTTGATGAAGTAAGGATAATTGTATAATTTTGATTTAATTATTTATTTACAAAAATCAATGTCTATAAATTAGTATTTTAAAAGTCTATTTAAACTAAATAATCAATAATAATAAAAAATATGTCTCTCTTCCCCATTATTCCTACCATTTTTTTCAGGATATGCTTTGCAAATAAAAAAAAATTTTCCCGATCCAATTCTCTATGTATCGGATTTTATCGGATTGCAAAATTATCGGTATTGGGTATCGGCACACCTCTAGTTTTTATGCTAATATTCTATTTTAAAATTATTAATATTTTCTTTTTGCAGGATGTCCATTCGCTTCTTATTAATTAAGAGTCAATTTCTCCCTAATATTCGATTAATTAAAAATAAAGTAAGTGGAATAAAATTAAAGCACAATCAATAAACACACAATAAATGTAGCAATACCTATAAACAACCATCAAATTAATGAGGAATGGAATGAAATTACTTGTCTAAAATAAAAGAGAGAACTATTCAAAGTTAAAATTCACTGAGCTAATGCTATTCTATATAGCTGAAGAAACACTTAATTTCATAGAGAGTGTTACTGACTATATAGTGAGAGAATTTGAGATATTTGAAAGAGAGATAATAATAGTCTCCCCTATAGGTGAGAGCAAGTAATTTAATAATAACTCATATGAATACAAGAATATTTTACCAAACCTGTAGGAAGTTTCAGGTAATTAAATTCTGAAATTGGTTTTAATTTGGATTTAAAATAAGTTTACTCAAACAAAGGCCAAAACACACACATTATAATGACTCTATATTAAGAAAAATAATATAGGAAGGTTTATTTACTGGTAGGATGAGAATGATTCGAAATATTTTGCTCAATTTCCAGAATTTTGTTTTCATTAAATTTTAGAATCAGCTTTTCGTAGATATTATGAAAATGAATTGGATACTTTTTATTAAATTGCAAACTCTATATGGTTGCACTAGAGGTATTCATAAATTCATAATACTATAAAAATAAATAAGATAGATTAATTCGAATCCTCCAAGAAATATCTGTTGATATATAATTTTTAACCTCTATTCTTTTATTATTACAACAATACTAACGGTATTAAAGTATTAAGAATATCTTCTATTAAAAATTAAGGTATCGAACAATGGTTTTATATAGTAATAATAATATGTTTGAATAGTATAGATTTTATAAAAAAGTAAGAATAGAGTTGAGGTAGAAAGCAACAGATATGAACTGAATATAGTTTCCAATCGATTTATTCCACATGATCTCACCTCACAAAATAGGCAAAAAAGGGTTTAAATTTTTTAATAAAAACTCTAACCAGGTGAATACAAGCTTAAAGATAAATTGGAAACTAGCACTAAAATACTTGTTAGAGAGCAAAAGGAGAAAACCCAGAAATGACAGTTAGAAGATAAAAGTGAGAGAAGAAAACTTTATTTTGTATTTTCTTTGAATAATTAGGCATGTTAAAAATTTCTTATTTAGGATAAGGTAAAACAATTTACTATTAATCATATATTGATGATAGCTTAACACCTTTGATATAAGAAGTAAAAATCAAAAAACCAAAAACAGGATCTACTAGCTCAATTTTGCTTATTGATAATACTAGACCTCATATCCATACTAATGTCTCAAACTTTCTTTAGGAATGGAATAAGGTATTAAGCGATTAGATTGAAAGTATGAATCTTTGTATTTAAAATAAAGGAGAATACTTTGAGCATATTTTATGATAAAAAAATTATATAAAGATTATTTTTTGTATATTTTATTTATGAACTACTAATTTATGAATACTACCTAGTACAAAAAATTTAGAATTTCTCAAAAGAAGATATAGAATTTAATTTAGAAAATATATCAGATAAAATAGAAGACTTATGGCAATCAAAGATAGTTAAGAGATTCTCATTGTTTCCATTAAAGAAAACAATCTATAAAACAAAATTATTTGAAGATGATTAACTTGCACTATTACAATAAGTAGTACTTGATAAATTAGTCAATAGAATAATATACAAATTTGAAGGTGATTTAGCTTACATTAATCAAGTTATCCTATAGAAGGAAACTCATTAATATAGACTCTCATAATAAGATTATTTTTACTACCACAAATGAAAATAGATCTAATCATCTACAACAGGAAAATATGCTTAATTGAAGTCTAGATATAGAAAATAGATCTGAAGTATTTAATAAAAAGAGATTTGTTAATAATAACATATACAGTAATGAAAATAGATAATATTTTACCACTAAATTATTTAAGATATAATCAAATTAAAGAGAAATAGACGCCAGCTCATTAAAAGAGAAGATAAATTTTCTGAAGATCAGCAACTATGAGAGAATCTTAGAGTGTCTCATCTAGTCTAACAGTGGTAGCTATAAGCTTCTATTTTAAAAACTACAAATATATGGAATTTATTGAATTTATGCTTTTATCAATTTTGCATCATGATATAAACCTTTATCATTTGATACATGAGAAAATAACCTTTGGTGAATATTAATATTTGTATACCATAAATAATGTCCAATTATTTATTTTCTGGAAAATAGATATGTTATTTGTAGTAGGTTTTGAAAAATCTTAATAGAAATCTAAGGTTGCTAAGATAAATATAATAATAATATTTTAAAAATGAATTTACTCAGTTGTCTAAGAAAGCATTTTAATTCTACAAGTGGATAAAATAATTCTTTTAGTAAAATGATGTCTTTCATATTACTGAGGGCACTTAATCATTAAGAGAAATAGATAAGAAGTTAAGCAAAGATTTGAAGATTGAGAACTATATCGCTGAATGGCTTGGGAAATGTTAAGATCTAAATATCTTACAAAAACACAATCTTATAGGCTTTAATTTCATAAAACAATAGTATGAAAGAAAGAGTTTATTGGATAATTTTAAAAATTGGATAGAAAATAGCTTTTTTACGGCATTTCTAGATGAAACTAAAGAAAAAGAAGAGTCCATCTTAATTTCCAACAACAGTGAGTAGAATCTAATTCACAATACTATAGAAGAATTGAGGAATAAAAAGGTATGTTAAATAATTATATTAAATGAAAAAAAATAAAATACCTAATTTTGTCCTCACCTATAAATAGTGATAAAAAATGTCTTGATTTTTTTCATCGAAATGGTATTTTTCATCCTCAAAATAAAATTTAATAGTTAACACTCAATTTGTAATTTTTGGTATTAATAAATGAGGATTTATAGTATGAACTATTTAATTTATTGATACTCATGGCTTAACTTGGATAGTTCTACTTCATTCATCAGGTACTAAATATTCTAACTGGAACACACAATAAAAATATATTTTATTTTTTACTGGCCTGGAATTATCTCATATATTTGTCTCATCATTGGGCCATTTGATAGAAGAAATTTGGATGATTTATTTTTATTTTATTAATTCTGTGGTGTAACTTGAGAGATGCTCACTATCATATAAATATTTTATAGAAGCTTTAGCAGTAAGTATGATTTTTGTGACAAACTTATTTATGTGCAAAAAAAAGAGACTGTTCTTTTTACACTGCATCTAACTGGATTTATGTTGAAAATGATAGTTTTTAATATATCTAAGGATGATAAGGCAACCATCGATTGAATAGTATGCTATACTAAAATATTACTTCTGTTGGCTTTTATATAATAATAGAAAATTAAATTTCTATCACAAATCTTAAGCCAAACTGCTCCCTAATTTCCTATAACGGTCTTATAGATTTATTCAAATTGCTCCTAATTATTTAAATTGAAAAATAAAAAAATCAGAATAGAATTACAAAGAAAGAAAATACTACTAATCAAAATAAAATAATTTAAAGGTGAGTGATTTTTCGAAGAGATAATTAAATAGATATTTATGATAGGCTGCCATAATAAATAGAAATCTTTAAAAGTGAATATAAATTAGCATGAAGTTGCAAATAATAGATAATAATATTTTTAATTTTTAAAATAAATAAATAATCAACTCTATCATTAAAAAATTGAAGGGTATATATTTTTAGAAATCGTAAATTCTTGAAATTCCTTCTGTAGTTGAATGTTTAAAAACTTGAATCGACCTTAAAAAATTGTTCAATGTTTTACTGAATTTGGAAAAAAATTGTTTCTGGGAAGTATTGAGCAAATTAATTAAAATATTGCCAATTTATCAGCATAATTTTTGATAATAATTTTGTGCAATCTGCAAAAATGATTAATTTTAAAAAAGAGAGAAAATGAGAAAGATAAACCACTGTTGCTTTGAGTAAGGCCCAGGAAAAGTGATATATGAATTGTCGCAGTCCAATTATATCTTTAAAAACATGTTCCTGAGCTTTTATCACATCGCAGGTGGTAAAAAAGCTTCTTATTAAGCTTCATTTTTATTCTTTTTTTGTTTTTTACTTTTTCTGAATTAAATTGAATCGTATATCTGATAAGATACCTCGAAAATTTTAATAATATTAATCTACAAGATATTAACACACCAAATAATTGCTAAATACTTTAAAAGGATTTTTGCAAATATTTTTGGATTTTTCATCTCATTTGCAGCCTTTTGGTGTCAAAAATGATTTTATTTTCATTTTTTAAGAGTAATAAATGATGGGTCATATAAATAAATTCCATCATAAAAAGGGGTAATAAATAATCCATTTAATAATCAAAAATTTTAGTAATCCATATCAAATATATTATCAATAGAAATGACTAAATTTCCTGTTGGATAGAATAGTGGATTCTTCAGTTTTAGTTTATAAAAAATTAAATAATAATAGCTAAACATTTCGTGTATTTATTTCTTCTCAATGAGGTTTTAGTATTTATTTCACAAAATGAGTTATGTTGTTAGATTCATTAATTACTAAAAAATAGCAGCTTCTTAAAATTATATCAATACCAAGTTATACTTAAGAGGAGCATTGCGCTAACTCTATAAAGCAAAAATAGTCAGATTTTTATCCTGATTTTAGTTTTTGTTACCTTACAACCCAAACCTTATTTATTCTAAATTTTCGAAAATTATATTCCAATATTCCTAAATATATGAAAATGATGACGACAATGATCTGTAATAAAAAAATTATTTAAAATTAGATTGATTTGTCTATTCCTTGTTATTATGTAAATAATCTCTCAATTTCATTAGATTGCAGGGTATTTAACTTATCATAGAACTTTTAGAATATAAACTATTAAAAAGAAAACACTTTTATTTTATATCTTTTAAGAAATATATATTTTCCAAAACCCTTTTATTCTACTTTATTTAATCTTACATTTAGATTTTTAAATATTGACCTATTTTAAATAGGATGACAAAATTTTATAAAAATTTATAAATAAATAAGTAACATTTATAAAAGAAAGAAATTAATACTCACATATTGATTGATGGAAATGGAGGAGCATAAAAGGCTTAGAAAATACAGTAGCTTTGATACATTAGAAGTTGAAAAGCATCTAAAATAAATACAGATGTATGAAAATCAAGAAATCCAATAAATTTACATTGGTGTGAGAAGGGATAAAATAAAATCTTAAGATATGTCTAAACTATGTGAGATATTAGTAGATAGTACAATAGGATTGAAGAATAAAATTGGAATTTGCAGAATTATGAAATAATTGACCAAGAATGGTGCTATTTAGTGCTCAGAAGCTCTAATTTAAGCACTCATGGAAAATAATATCAACAAAATTTAAATATAATTAGCTGCGATAATTTGTGAGGCTTTTTAGCTGTAAAAAATCTGTAAAACTGCTGATTGCGATTGTATTTAGAAAATAAAAGAGATAATATCTTCTCAAAGTGTTTGTGATAAAGCTATTAAAACTTTGAACAAAACAATATCCTTTAATGAAAGGTAAAATATGTTTATTACAGGCTAAGGAGTAAATACAGAAAACAATAAAAAAAATGATAAAATGTACTAGAGGCAAGTGTAGTAGACTAAATCTTATGATAGAAATGTAAGTACTGAAGAGAAAGAAGTAAATATGTCCAATTTTATTCAAGCAGCTTTATAGTAAATAAGGATGAGCTAATAAATTTAAGAGAATGATATTTCTAACTAATTAAGTTCAAATAATAGATAAAATCCTAAGAGTGATCTTTCGTTTTTTAATACAACATACAAGGATATCAAAGTTCTTTATGATAAAGCCTGTTATAGCTATTAAAGTTAAATTGACTTCAATAGTAAAGATATAAATGAATTTCTTACAAAAAATTTCTTAGAAATTAAACAGTATCAAAGCAGATATTTGTAAAGGAATTTTATTGAAAATTTAATTGTTGATAGAATGATAGCTTTCATATTTCTTAAGGTATCTTAACAAAAAATAATTCTTGAATAGAAGTCAATAAATAAATTGATTGATTGTTTTTGTGAACTTAATTAGAATGTCTTATTCAATAAAGATGGATAAAGTAAAGAAATGAGCCGATAATTATTAGGGAATTATGAGGAAAATAATGGAATCGCTCAGAATTTAATATCAAAAATAAGATATTTTCCTGAAAATATAAATTTAAGTGAAAATAATTTGATTTATTTTTTAAAATATCATGAATTTGATCTGTTGATGCCGAAAAGAAAATAAATTTTTTAGTTATAAGAAATCCTTCAAGAGGAAATTAACAAATTAAGACTAGATTCAATAGAAGCATTTATCATCCAAGCAAGATTGAACTAGAAAATAGTTCCTCCAAATTTAATTGGTAAGTTAGAATAACTTTTAAAAGAAAGAAGCACCTGTTACAGTTTAAAGAGGGAAGTGATCTAAATAATTACAAACTATTTTTAAAAAAATATTTCCAAAGATATTGTGAATTGTATGATATCAAATTTTCGTGATGATTACGATGATCAATCAATCGAGAATATTCTTTAGTAATCTAAAAATCAAATTGAATCTTTAAGATTATTTGATAAAGATATTATAATAAGAATTATTAATCTTCATACTGTACTTAAAAATCTGAATAAAAGATTAAAGCTTTGTTAAATAATAACCAATCTTCTTCATCATTCTTTAAGTTTTTTCTCTGATCAATCTGCAGTAAATTATAGCAAAATTCTATTAACAACTTATGAAGCTAATAGTGAGAATCCAAATTCAGATAATAATTTAATATTATAAATAAGATATCAAATATAAATGTCACTTCTTTATTATACAGAATAAGGGTTTATTTATAAATAAAATATAAATTACCCTTCCTCCTTTTTAGAAAATTTAAAGTAGATCTATATTAAAGCTGATGACCCAGGAAAGAATTTTGTTCTTTTAATTTATTTTAATTGCAGAGATAGCATCATCCCTATCTCTTTGTTTTCAGATAAAATACTTAGTAATCAAGTTATATTGAGAGATAATAGCAATACAATAACATTTTAAGAAAACTCTTTAGCTTTAGAGTAGTTTACATCAATATCAACAATAGTATGCTAAATTATATACTTTTAATTGTAAAAGTCTTTATAGGATATAATTGATACAAATTTAATTGAAAATCTAATCAAAGCATAAGAAGTAGAAGATCTTTAGACAAAAATTTGGTCAGCTAAATGCCTATATTCATTAATTGTAAGATAGCATAAAATTGAAATAGATCAGATTTTAAAATTAGAGAAATACATAGGATATGATCATTTGGAAGTGCAGATTTACCTCATAATAGCTTATTTAGAGGCACTTATGATATCCTCCTAATAGAATAGTGATATTCCGCTACTGTAATGCCATATGGAGAAATTGTCTTAGAACTATTGTTTTGACTCATTCAGCTTTGAAGTTTAGGATTAAAATGAAATCTCTTTTACAGAATAAACTACGAATACTAAAATTTTGAAAATACTCATTTCAGAATCTTCTAAGCAAAAACTCCCACAAAATATATTTACTTTGATGGGAAGAATATTAAAAGAAGAGTGTAAGTCAGATCAAACCCAATCATAGGTTTTATTTATAATCAAAAATTAACTTTCTCATTATTAATAATAAAAATTTCCTTCATAAATAATCAAATCGTTTGAGCACGTAATTCAAAACTAATCATTAAGCGATTAATTGATGGAAATAATGGAATAACTAATTAATGATGGAAATAAAGTGAGCTATAATATTAGTGAATAATATATTAATAACCTATCAAGTGAGTAGGATGATGTTAGATTAAAGGCTTTTTATATCCTTGACTAAATTAGTAGAAATCAAGAGCTTCCAGATAATTTGTTTAATATTATCGAACTCGAAAGGGCTTCTTTAAGCGTTATTAAAGGCTATGAAGATTAGTTACTGGCTTTAGAATATATAATAGAAAAAACAAGTGAAGGAGAGGAATTATCGATTGGGGCATTCCATGGAATATCAAATAGCAAATCAAATATGCAAAAAGTTTTTGAAATTCTTCTCAATGCTTAGAATAATAAATAAGTATTTCCAAATTTATTAGCTCTCTAGATTTTAAATAACTTTTAACCTGAAGATACTAACAAATAGCAACTAAAAGTCATTACTAACATATTAAGAACTTAATAGTCAATACCAGATTAGTTCCTAAAAAATTTAAAAAAAGCTATACATAACGAAGCTATTTTTATACAAATATTGGAAGCTTTTGCAATAATTGCAAATAAAATTAATTTAGATTAAGAAATTGTAAAAATTATTGGTGATACTTTTGTCCAAACGCAAAATAACGAATTCTAATTTGTTTTATTACAAGCTATTAACAGTTTAATGCACTTAATGCCAAGCTTAAATTACTTAATTCTAAGTAAATCACTTAGGCATGGATTATTTAGTAAAAATCTTGATGTTGAAAAATAAATAGTCAATATATATTTAAAACATTGCAAAAATGAAGCTACCAAAAGAAAATTGTTATTGAAAACAAAATAACTATCATCTCATTATGCATATATAAATATCTTAGAGAATGAATGTATTGAGTGCCTTCTATAAAAGTTAAATACTAGTAGGCCTGATATGAAAGGTATAATAAAGATTATTTTAGGGTATTAAATATTAAATGAATATTAAAAGAAGAAAATTGAAGAATCAGCTCTATTAGATTCAGATAAAGAAGAGGATATTCTAAAATTATTTGAGCTTTATTTGTAAGGAAATCAGGGTATAGATGAGTTTCCAGAGAGAATCTTAGATCTATTTTTAACCCAAAATAGTTCAGTGCATTCGAAAATAGTAGATATTCTTGACTAAAATATCATTAAAAACTTCATTAAATTACCAGATAGAGTGATAGATGCATTAATAGATCAAATTTTAAATACTTAGTCTAATGATTTAATAAAAAGCACTTGCTAAATTGTCTCTTAGATCATACAATCAGGTAAATAAATTAAACAAGAGAAGATCATTTAGCTTTCTAATCTTGCTGAAAATGAAGATGTTTTAAATCTCCTTAATTAAATTATCAAAACCTAAAAATAAATACCAAATCAAGTAAACTTGATACTGAGAATTTCTATTCTAAATGTTAGTATTGCATCTAAATAAGAAATTAATAAAATTATCAACTATATATCTAAGTAAGTTTTAAAAGGCATGTTCTTACCTAATTTCTGTATTAAAAAATTAATCGATCTGGAAAAACATATTAAAAAAGTACATACTGCAGGCCAGCAGATGACATTTGTCGACGTTTTAGCCAAGCTTTATTTGGAGTCTTCAAATAATCTTGAAAATATAAAATATTCTAGCTCAATTACTCGAATAATAGAGCAAGCCATTATGGAGGGATAATTGAGTAACTCTACCATAAAATGCTATTATAAAATAATTCAAAGCTAAAAATTGTTGTTTAAGAGATTAAGGATACTCGAATATGTCTCCAAGCTTTTCTACATCAGCTGCTAATCCTACCAAAATAGAAATAAAACTTACAAATTTTAAGCTAAAATTACTTTTGCTTTATACTTTTAATACTAAGTTATTAAAAGAAAAGAAAATATTATGCTCTTCCTCAACAATCTATTATAAGAGAGATCTATCTTTAAAGGACGATTCAACAAAAAGTTAACGAATAATATAGTTTTATGTATTCACGCAACTTCTGACTATATTAAACTCCCAAATGAAATCATAGATACATTCAAAGAAAATATTTGTGAATCTAAAATAAAGAATATAGTGCTGAGCTCATTATTAAAAGACGCAAATTAAATAGATATCACTTATGACTGTTAAAAGTAGTTGAAGAAGCTCTCTGAAAACCTCAAAGTAGATGTAAAATATGATGAGAATTTAATTGAGGCATTATACTATTCTTAAAATAATAAATTTGCTTTAGCAGTTTCTAAACCACAAGTTGAATGGCCTAAAAAAATTTTGATAGAATTGATTTGTGAATATTTTAAGTTAGATGGTGAGTCAAAAAATGCACTATATCAATAATTGCTTGATTTAGAAAGTGCTATCTTACGTAATCAATACCAAAAGCAATGCTTTTTGGGACTATTAAAAAATATTAATCAATCCCTCATTTTCAACTATTCAGATATAAGCATCAGTTAGTTTTAAGAAATGATTGAATTAATGACTATGTTGGATCTCAACTTAGTCAATGATATCCTTCTCATTGAGGATAAGCCTTACTATCAGCTCCGAAATACATGGGTAAAGACTTTACTAAAATAATACTTTAGAGATAAAAGTATATTGGTTCAAAAAATTACACTCCTCTCTGAAAGAATTTTGAATATTAACTACCTATCTCTCAATATGGTTAAGTAAATGCTTACTCAACTAAAAAGAGAATCAATTGAATCATTTGAAGATAATCTATTGCACTTTCTAGAGTCTCATAATATAAGAGAATTTCCTTTAATGAAAAATTATTTGAGTATCAGTGACTTTATAAATTTAATAGAATTTGAATTACTCAGGAATATCCTTAAACTCTTTAATGATAAAATAAAAAAAGTTGAAAATCTAATTAAAGAGCTTTTTGATTTGAAATGGAACTTCAACTTACTAAAACCTCTGATAGAAAAAGCATTGCAGAAGTTATAAGGCATATCTGTTTAGTAGGAAGAGTATCTTTTTGATGTTTTGCAAATGATAATTAACTATTCTCTTCCTCCTAATATGTATTAAGAGATGATAATAGTTTTTGATAGTGATGCCCATTAATGGCTAAAACTTGCTAATATAGTAATCTTTTAAAAGAGTAATCTATTTATTCCAAATGGAAGGGTAAGGGATAGAGCTGAAATCAAGAAGTAATATATCGAAAATAATAAATTAAATCAAAATCAAGAAGATTAAAATCTAGATATTCTAAAAGAAATATAATAAAGTATGGATAACTAAAAGCAGGTTGATTCAAAATTTGAATCACTAGTTTTTGGGAATATTGAAAAAAATATCAATTAATGGGATGAAAATATGATTTAAAAATGGGCCAAAGAAGTTTTGAAAAACTCATAAAGATATATAAGTAGCAGCCAGAATAAATTTATAAAAGAAGCTTTGCTGGTTGCTAATATAGCAATATAAAAAATATTCTCATATGAACTAACTGAAGTTTAAATACTGGCATGTATTGCTGCACTAAATAAATCAAAAGAGAATGGTAGATTACTGTAAATAGGAACTGGTGAAGGTAAATCCAATGTAATAAGTGTAATTGCAGCTATTTTAGCACTTTAAAAAATTAAAGTAGATATAGTAACAAGTAATTCCGATCTTGCAAAAAGAGATGCTTAGAAGCAATAAAAGTTCTACAAATTGTTTGGGTTAAGATGTGCTGATAATATTGACAGAGGTTAGCAGCTTCCAAAGAAGAAAGAATGCTATAGTTATGAGATTGTTTATGGAGATGCAAACTCGTTCTAATTTGATCACTTAACTGATAGTGATTACTAAACTTATAATAATAGAGAGTGTTAGTTCCTTTTAATTGACGAAGTCGACTGCTACTTGATAGACGAGCGTAATTCGATTGCTAAACTAAGCTTCTATCCTGCAGGGATAGACTTATTAAATATGATTTTCTCCTTCATATGGTCCTATCTTTCTGAAGGAGAAGAAAAAGAAGAAAATGAGTAGGAAATTTAATAAAATATATGGAATAAATTCTAGGATTTAAAGCTTTATAAAGTACCATAGGCATATAAATAGTATGTGAAGGATAAGTTTGCAAATTTCGTTTCATGTGCTATTATTGCAAAAAAAGCATGTATTTAAAATGTAGATTATATCATAGAGGAGGGAAAAATCAAGCCAGTGGACTGTCAAAATACTGGGGCTATATTAGAATTTACTCATTGGTAAGGAGGCTTGCATTAGTTTTTATAGTTACTTCATTCTCTTAGATTATCTCCTGAAACATTCACCACAAACTTTATCTCGATGGACTCCTTCCTAAAAAAGTACAAAGAAAATGTAATTGGATTTTCAGCAACTCTTGGGAACGAATAAATAAGGTAATTAATTAAAAGGGAAGATAAAATAGATTCCTTGGTAATACCTCTTTAGTATCATAGCTAGCTCGTGCACCTTCCTGATTTCCTATGTAAAGATAAATAAGAATGGATAGAGTCCATCTGTAAGTTAGCGATAAAGGAGGGTCTGAAAGAGAGGGGAGTTCTGATAGTTTGCTAATCGATTCAAGATGTTAATGATGTCAATTAAGTATTAAGTGAGAGATATAGCAGTCACTTGATCAAATGTTATAAGATGAATAATAGGAATGAGGAAAGAGCAATTCAGAAAATCCGAAAAGGAGAGATCTTCATCACAACTAATTTAGGTGGGAGAGGATTTGATATAAAGATTGAAGACATTCAATAAATTGGTGGCATGCATACAATATTGACTTACCTGCCCTTAACAGAAAGAGTGGAGATTCAAATAATCGGCAGGAGTGCAAGATAAGGAAAGTGCGGCACAAGTTAATTGGTACTGCTTTAAGATATGCATTAAGATTTACAAGTAATAAAATAGTAGAGAAATTAAAAAGAAATAAATTGTCTATAAAATTCCTATTCTGATTTAACTTAACAAGTCCAAAAAGATAAGTATATGAATGAATACAGAGCATTAATTGTAGAAATGAAGAGCCTAATAATGTAGGAATATTAAAAAAAAGAATTTGAGATTTATTTGGATCCAATTCTCAATGAAATTGAGTTTTAATGGGCTTTCTTTCTCATGCAAGAAAACGATTTGAGTTTAAATCCAAATTACGAAAACTTTGAAGAATTTAAAAGTAGGATAAAAAGCAGTTTTAAAAATGAAAATTTCTTTAAAAATAATTTTTACTTGATTAGAGCTGGTAATAATGCTGCATTCATAAAAAAAGTTGCTAAAATATATCCTTTTTATGACAGAGCTATTATGTAAGATAGCACATATTCAGCTGCTGCTTATGCAGGTAAAGGATTTATAGAATTAAAGTAAAAAAATTAGAATAAAAAGGTTATTCTAGAATGTTTTAAGAATGCTAGATAAAAAATAAGAGATGAAATACTTCTACATTTTGGCGTATACCAAATTTTATAAAATAATGAAAAACAAAATATGTCAAAAGAAGATCTATAATATTAATAATAAAAGTAAAAGGAAAATCTTCTAAATAGATATTAAGAAAGTTTACATTAAAATATAAGAGTTTTGAAGCATTCTCTCAGATTAATAGATTTGAAATACTAAGATTAAAGAGGAAATAAATTCTATTAATATAAGAATAAAGATAAGGTGGATTTATTAGAAATATTATCACATTCAAATGGAAAGAACTATTCAATATGCTTTAATAGCTTAACTATTTATTAGGATATTGGTAGTAAGGATTAATATATCAAAACCATTAAAACAGTTTGTCGAAAGTTTCCAAATATGATAACAAATGTAGTGTTTAAGAAAATAGAATTTAAAAAAGTCAAAGATCTCTTCTGTAAAAAAAATTATGTGAGTTACTAATAACAGAGTAGAGATTAAGCAATAAAATTATTAAAAAAGTAAAAAGACTGTGATGGTATTGACATCTAGGTGTGTTAGAATGGTCAAATAACAAATATTGAAAACTGTAAAACCTTAGATACTAGTCTCAAATTAATTAATGATAAGTATAAGGAGAATATACTTTCTTTTAACCTACGATTTATTACCAAATAAAAATAAACAAACTATGAATCAGATAAATTAAAATTAAATTTTCTTAAATTAAATAAGTAAATAGCAAGAAATTTAATACTCAATATTACAGTAAAGAATCTCGAATTCATAGAAATAACAGAAAAAGCAGGAAAATTAATTAAAGAGCTGAAAAAATATAGTTATGACTCAAGAATCTACTACTTTAATCAAACAGGCTGCTTTTGGGAATATTTATCAATTAGTCAAATATCTTTCATCTTAAAAAAATACGAATAAAATTCACAACATTCAATCAAGTTAGAAAAGTTTGATAAGAATCCTCCAGATTTTATTGATAAATTAGAAAAGGATAGCACAGCATTTTTTAATTTATAATTCAGAAATGTTAATGAAATATTATAATAAATAACTGCCAGTGATGATCAACTTGTTACTGCTAGTATTTAAATTAAGTAAGAAATGGTGAAGGATTTTATAAAATAACTGAGGGAATAGAAAGAAGTATAATTTTCTCTTGAGTTTTGTCACTTGAATAATGCTGCACAAGCGCAGTCTATTGTACAATTAGCTGATATGAAAAGTGAAAAGATTAAAATAAATAAGGAGTGTAAACTAGAAGACAGTTTCTGTGAAAAATTCAAGCCAATCCATGAGTTAAATGAATTAAGAGAGAGAGGAGTAGAATTCATTTTTGAAATAAGCGAGTAAGCTCCACTTCCTTGGATAAGTTTATGCATAGTTGGAGTACTCGCTATAAGCCAGCTTACTTTAGGATTTTGTTTTTCTTACAGTAACTTTGGCTAAGTGATGATAGCAGAAGGTATCATTGATATTTTGATACTCATAAGAACTGTTTACACGAGATAATTTTCATGGAAGTAATACTTACTTGAAAAATCAACTGCACTTTTATGGTCTTTTGTAGAAATTGGATGCTGTAAATAATTTAGTAAAGTAAAAAACCTTATGAAAGCAAATAAATCATTTCAAATAGTAACCAAATTCACTCCATAGATTGTATCCTTGATTATGGAATTAAATATGGGAGAGTTAGAATAAAAAATCTTCCAATCAATTCAAAGTTAAGTTTAAAAATAATTCAATGAAAGCAAGAGTCTTCATTTCATTATATCTAAATTGTATACTCTTGAAAAGTTAAGGAAAATATCATCGGTAGCTGAGGAAGTATAAAAAATATCAAATGAAATCACTGTAAACGAAGTAAAAAGTGAATTCTTAAATTTTAATAGTTCTTTATTATCCTGTATTTCGAATGCTAACGAATTCACTTCACCTCTTTAAAGAATCTTGAATTTAGTTAATAATCTCTCAAAATCAATAAAAATTGTGCTCATGCGTCTTGAATAGAGATTGAGCGATAAGGATAAAGGGGAGTATTCAGTGGCTAGTCTTATAGTTAAGGAAAAAATTAATAGTATAAGCGCAAAAAATATAGTAAATAAGTTGAAAGAACAAAATATATTACTACAATACTCTGCTACTAATTCTAAAAATACTTTTGAATATTTAAACCCTTAATGTTTAGAAAATTAAAGCTATTCTTCAGATGTAAACATGTAGGGTTTGAGTAGCTCTTAAGATCTTATTGAAACAATAAACTTAAATTAACCTTTAGTTTTGCTGAAAAACGCTTAATTCAATACTGAAGATGAATAATATAAAGTAAAAGTTATTGCCCTTTGCCAACAAATTATTTAGAACAGAGTTTCTATTCTTAACGATACACAAATTAGTGAAATTGTTTGCCCTATTACACAATCAATTAGTAAAATAATAATTACTCACATCAAAGATTTCCTTGATCTTCGTGGATAGCATCGAGAATTATTAGAACAATCTTTGAATAAAGCAGATCAAATCTGTGGATAAGTATAATCAATTGGTTAAGATGCTAAAAAAATAGCCAAGTTAGGATAAGATTTGTTTATGAATACCTAAGTTTCTCACACTATTGACTAAGATAATAGTTAATCAATCGTGAGATTTGAACTTTTCTAATAATTTGATTTCACTATTGAATACTAAAAATTCAAAAAGGTTCTATCGATTATGATGATAACTACTTTAGTTATCATCCTATTATAATTATTAATTATTTTTTCCCTATTTTTTATTGCCTTATGTGCTATCCTCTATTTAAAACGAAATTAGATTATGAAGTGGTAACGTTCGATCATAATTTAAGTAAATAAATAAGAGATATATAAGTTATTGAAACCAGAAATAATAATATATGTTTTTCTACTAACTTTAATCTTCTTCAACATCTTTTATATTATGCTCTAAATAATTATTGTCATCTATATGCTAAGTCTTTCCTATAGAGATCAAGATTTAATTAAGAAGATAGAATCTAAGATTTCTTCAGGGGAGGAACTTATAGAAACTGAGTGGCATATAAATGATAGACTTAAGCTGAGGCATAACAAAATCAATGACTACTATTACAAGGTTACGCAACATTTAAGGGAGGAAGGAAGTATTTTCAAGAAATGTTTTAAAACATTAGTACAATTTAAAGATCTAAGAGATGAGTATTTAAATTATAAATAAAAAAATGAAGGCATAACGAACTTGTAGATAATAAAGAATTTATGTTTAGAAGTACTATCCTAATTCTGCAACTCTGTTTATTTAAAAGTATACTATTTTTATGATCAAAGATCCTAAAGTAAACTAAGAAGTTTAAAAGAAAAGGAATTAAATTGTACTCTGCTGGAGAAAGAATATCAAATTGAACTTTCAAAAGAATAATTGGAATATAACAATTCATGTAGAAAATACTATTAGTAAAAATTATTAGTTTTACTTTCAATTTTTGATTTCTTAACTGAGAATCTCTAATTACTCTACGAATAAATTGTCAAATATTCCATTTAGCTATTCTAAAAGTTCAATAAAAAAATAACTCCAATATCAATCATATTTTGCTCTATTCTTTTAACTGTCAAATTGAATGTTATCTTTTTATAATTATTAATAATTTCTACCTTAATATCCTCTTTTACCAAAAAATGATAGAAACACAATCAGTCACCTCTTTAGAAGTACATCCACTTTGGATATCTCTCCTTATTATTTAGCTAAGAATTTAACAGTGAAAAGAAAAGAATCTAGGGGATTTGTCATAAACGATCTTACAGAAATATTCAAGCGAAAAAATTAAAATTGAAAGTTTAAATGAATTTATATTCTTGTTTGTCAAATTAAAAACATTAGCTATTTCTACTTTTAAATTTTATTAAATACAAAAATATAATTATAATTCATTTAATTAGTAGTATTCAAAAAGTAGTGTTATTTACCATTTTGATTTTGGAAAATAATGAATATTTTTCTATTATCAGCTTCCTATGTTATCTTACTCGCATAATAGAATTCTCTAGTGATTACAAAATAAGTAATATAGATCTACTCTCTAATTATTAGCTTATAAATTAAAAACTTGAAAGCAATTAACTTACTCTATAAAATATACTTAGTCATGAATTAGGTACTAAAAATGAAAATATTAAATTACTTCCTTAATAAAAATCTTAGGAAAAGCAATTATGAGAAAACTTGTATTATTTTTGGTAAGGTAATTTATAAATTAATTCAATCAAAAATTACAAACAAATAATACTTTACCCTCACCAAAAGAATTCAAACAAAAAACTGAAGTCATTCTTCTTTTATATCCCTATATATTTTAGTTTACTTCATAGTTAATAATTTAAATAAGACATATTTTGAGTGGTAGACCTTTTTTCTTCATTAAAATCTCTATAAAAAATGCAAATTGCAAAAATTGCAGAGTTGGAGGAACTAAGGCATATACAAAATAAATTAAATATCAAATAACACCATGCATTTTTGATTATATATACTAACAAAAAATAAATATTGATTTTCAATATTCCAAATTTTTTTCTAAGATTACATCTCTTTCATTAACAATTATTTCACAGTTCTTTTAACATTATTTTTATACATCTTAGCAAGATCCATTATTATTATTATTACATTTAGATGCATCACCACCTGAGCAACCTGCATCTTTAACATTACAACTAGATTTCTTTTAAGTGGTAGGTTTGCAGTCACTGCAACCTCCATTAAACTCTTTTGAAAAACCCCACTTTAACATGTTATACCCTTCTATCAAAAAGAAGATAGACAGAATCATCGCTATGCTAGAATCAATCCACCAACCACCTTTCCAAAAGGCGAATATTATACTTCCTATGAGCATAACAATAGTGAGTTTAATACATGCTAAATTGCAGGCAGCATCTCCTGCTATTGCTGAAGAGTTTGTTACTTTAGATACCTTTTTTTTTACTGCCCATAAAAATAACGTCAAAACAAGACCTATCCCACTGATAATTATATTAGGAATAGTTGAATCAGGCCTATTCTTTAGAGAAAGCGAGATAGAGCTCACACAAATAATTACAATTGTTAAAGCTAGAAAGAAAACTCCAATAACAATAGTGATTATTCTCTCAACTTTAAGAAATTTTTTTTTATAGAGTTCTTTATGTTAGCTGTAATCAGAGTTGTTAGGCTGTTAAGATAAATATTACTCTTTGCTTTCAATATAAGCATACCTCAGTAGGACAAGTATAGAAGAAGCTGTTTCAATAAAGGACTAAACACCAAAGGCTACTAAACTAATTGAGGAATCTTCTTCGCCCATCACTATTGATGAAATACCTTCTCCTATGTTGTATAAGAGAGTAAACCAACAACAAATCTTACCATAAAATTGGTACTTAAGTAATTCTTTTCTAGAAATTTGATTTGATTTATCTTCCAATTTCATTTAATAAAAATAATTAATATGACTTACTTATATTATATAATTTATTTATTATTGATTGATTGATATATTTTTTGATTGTATTGATAAACAACTTCTAAATTTCTTCTCGAATTAAAATTGATAATAGAGGAAGTATTATTTATGATTCTAAGTAATAATTTATCATAAATTATAGATTTTCACGTATCAAGTTAAGCAATTGTTCTATGGTACTTCTAGATTAAAGCATCTAAAAACAATTAAATGATTTTAAAATTAAGAAAAATCAAGAATCACTCCACTTATCCTAAAAACTGTAATTAAAGGAAAGTTTTTCTTTATCAAAATTGATTATTTATAAATAATTAAAATTTTTCCATCATATTTTTTTAAAAGAATTATTAATTTGGAAATAGAAAAATTTTTATTTATCACCTCATGCATTTATTGTTATTACTAGTTTAATAATATTCTCCTTTTATCATTATTTACCTTACTATCTTCAATTCTATAACTCAATATTTTATGTTTAAATATTTAAATTCCTTTAATCAATACTAAAAAGATTTTATATTTTCAGAAAAATTTTTCTGAAAAAAAATAAAAGATAGGTTTTGAGAGTTTAATTCAATCTTTTAATAATAAAGAAGCATTATGAATCATTATATCATATAAGAAAAAGATATTACCTACCCTCAACAATTTCTTAAGACATCTCTGTCTGCTATATTAAAATAGGAGACAATTACTATGATAATCTCATCAGATAAGCCTGCTTAAGTGGATATGGTAATGCAATTGCTTTTGGTTTAGGTATTTCTCCTATTAAATTATGTGTAAAGAGGAATTGACTTTTCAAAAGCATTAAAACTAAAAATGTGAATGATTAACTTAAAGAAGGAATCATTATTGGATTAGTGCTTGGCCTAGATTAGAAACCATTTCATATTTAACTAAAAGAATACTCTCATTTGAATAGTATTACTTAACCATTTATTAATAATGTTGTTAAATATTATGCCCAGGTTGGAGAAGATGAAATTTAACACATAAAGAATTTATTTTACCTATAGATTAAGAAGATAATAGAAGAAAAAAATAATCATTTAAGCAATTAATAACAAAGCATCAATAGAAATAATAGCAATAATTATAGCTTGATAGAAGTTTCATAACTTGCAAGGAGTAAGTGAGTCTTTGTATTTTGACCAAACTAAGAGCTGAAGGGTGAGTTTATTAACAGAGATGTGTGAATACTTCTTAATAACAAGAACCATTTAGCTTAACAAGAAGCTAACAACTTGAAAAGAAGAAGAAAATTGATTTAGTAGAAACTAATCAAAATACAGAAGATTTACGACTATTGAAGAAAAACTCCACATTGGAAGAGTCAATAAAAATGAGTTTAAATAAGCTACCTATATAAATCATCACCTAATAAGCATGAATAAGACCATTATAATAGGTAAAATAAAGGAAGAGAAATCAAGTCAAACATAAGAACATCATCTCCTTTTCAAAATAAATTTTTCTCGTGATACAGATCTCCTTCTCCAAGTAATCAACGCCATTGATTGATTCATTCATTCAAATTCAATTCCTATTATTTATTTATTTATTTTATTTTATGATGTAAGGATAGACATATAATAATAGTACTATAAACTAAAATGGAAATAAATTAAATTAATTGTAGGGCTCTTTATATTTAGTGATAAAAAGAGATAAACTTTCCTGCAAAGAATTTAATTTATTTAGGTTAGGATGAAAATTTGATATAGCAGCGAGTATAATTTATTTCCTTTTAAACAAATAACATACTTTTTTGGGTTATTTTCTCAATCTCTCTGATTTTTACATAATCAAATCTTTCTATTTAATCAATTAATTTCATAGTATAATGGTGGCCATTCATTGTTTGGAATTAATAGTTTTTTAGCTCTATATTAATATGAAGTTACCTTAAAAAACTTAGTTAAAAGAATGCTATATGTTCAAATAATTCATTTGTAATAATTACTTTAGAATTCTCAATTTGACAAAAAATTTGAATATTTAAATATTCACATATTTTTAATGTTCTATGAGGAATAATTTTTATCTTACAAAGATTAATTTAATCAATCAATAATAATTCAACCAATATAAATATCAACTATTTATTATTTTTATCAATTTTATAAACTAAATAAATAGAATATTTTACTTATTATTTTCACAAAAATCATCAGATTTTTAGCTCTTCATTAATAAGACTATCATCAAAGATAAGAATTTATAAATCATATTTATTATTATATTTCACCAATATAAATATCAACTATTTATTATTTTTATCAATTTTATAAACTAAATAAATAGAATATTTTACTTTTTTTTTTCACAAAAATCATCAGATTTTTAGCTCTTCATTAATAAGACTATCATCAAAGATAAGAATTTATAAATCATATTTATTATTATATTTCATTTTCAAAAGAAATTAATATTTACTAATTTCTTTAATTTTATTCATTATATTGAAAGAGAAAATCAGTCAAAATCTGTTTAAGAAATAATTTATCATTTTGTTTGTTATTAAGAAAAATTAAGATTTTTTTCATTTTAATTAGACAACTTTTTTCTTCTTATTCAAATCCTTTAATAATTAAATTTTTCTTGCTGTCAAATTAAAGAGAAAAAAAGTTAGTTAATTAAAAATATGGTATAATTTATTCTTTGATTAGGAAATAAAGAAATTAGAAATCTTATCGTTTGAATATTAATTTGATCATTAGAAAATTTGATTCATTCAAAATTTGATAGTTTGATAATTTAAAAATTTGAAATTTAAATCTTTTCAGAGGTAAATTCCCCTAATTAATTTATTTTGATTTAATCTTTCTCTCTAACGGGTAGGATTTAGTTGATTTTAGGGGTAGGAAACTATGTAATTAGTAAGTAACCTACAAAGGTGCAGGATTCTTCATCCAACTTATTTTTTAAATATATGCATATGTACCTTAACTAGAAAGCAGAAATTATGGAGAGTTCAGATATGAAATTGGAATTATTCGTTTTGATCATTTTAAAGATTTGTATAACCATTGTAGATAGAAAATTTAATTTCCTTCTTTTTTTTTCTTTCAATTATTTGATAATTTGAAAATTTCATCGTTTGATAAATTGAAAATTTGAAATTTAAATCTTTTAAGCGCCAACTGCTAAAATTAATTACAAATTAAATTTGTATAAAGATTTTCCTTATAAATTAATCAACTGCATATATCTTATGAATATCTTATTAAGGATTAAATGCAAATCTAAAATAAACAAAATTTAAAATAATTTTAACAAAGGTATTCAATTAGTGTTTCGGATGAGTTTCCTATCACTATTGGAAGTAAAAAGAGTTAGTATTAAAAATCTTTCAATATAATATGTAGCATGTTAATGGTAAATATGAAAAATTAATTAATAAATATCATTATTAGAAATTATTTTATTTAATATTAATTATTTTATTTTAAAACTTTAATCTAAACTTAAAGTAGTATACTATCAACCCTCATTGATTAAGCCAACCCCCCCTCCAAAGTTTTTGGCCAAATTATGGTTTAACTTTAAATATATTTTATTTGTTAAAGAGGGAATTTTTTTTAAATTTAATTAAATTGAAATTTATTTTGATATTTTTATTACATTTTTAATTTTATAATTTTGTAGAAAGTTAACATTTATTGATTTTTTTTAGTTTTCAAACTTCTTGAGTTTTAATTTTATAAAATAATTTTTTAAAAAATAAATTAAGATAATTTTATTCTATATTCGTTTGTTTAAAGGATACTTTCTAGACATATGAATTACCTGTCGAATTCTATGTCAAACAAGAAGCAAACAAACTAAAAGAAGATAAGAATGTTAAAGTCTACTGGAAGTTTGACAGAAATTGAGAAGTGAATAATCAACAAAGCAAAAGCTATTAAAACATAAATAGGAGAATTAAGTTTAAATATTGAAGGGCTCAACAGACGATATCAGATTGAGATGCAGATATTATAAGTAGGATTACTTAGATAAGGTACAATAACAAAATAAAGAATAAAAATGATCAAATAATTTAAATAAATATAATTTCATTTAAATAAGGCATAAAGTATTCTACGAGTCCCCTTAAACTTAATAATGTAGAAAGCTAAAATGATTGAATTAATGAACAAATAAAATAAGAATTCTAAATACTTTCAATTGGTTTTATTGAAATAAACTTGTATTTTAAGGAGTGGATTGTTTATTTTAAAGTAAAGCATAATCCTTTTAAAAATCTCATCTACTGAGAAAGTTTCTTCAAAAAAGTATCCCAACCCTTTTTTGATAATCTCCATAGGCTGTAATTGATCTCGAATAAACTCCACTCACTTTAGTCTTCATATCAATATCTCATTAAAAATTATTATACTGAATTGTATTGGGAACTCTAAAAAAAGATCATTGCTTATCATTTCATCCTATATCCTCTTTTACTCTATTATTTATTATTATTATCTTTCGGCTTCATCATTCCTTTGCTTTTAAGTATTATCTCTTTCCCTTTATGCAATGAATCTTCATAATCAAAGCTTAAATCATAAGAAATTATATAAAATCGTTTTTAATAAAGCATAATTATGTAGTAATAATAAAGTAATTGTATTAAATAATAATATCCAGGATAATAGTTCGGTTTCCTTAGCTCGAAATAGAATTAATAGTCATACACTCAACCATAATAATAAGAAGTTAATATGGGAATCATTAAAAAAATAAGATAAAATAGATAGATTGGTTAATTTTTTTGAAAAGATTAAAGGTAATATAGCAATTACTAAAAATAGAATATTTTTTAAATTTTGAAGGAATTAAAGTTGATTCTTTCTATGATATTAGTTGTAATTTTTAGAGATGAATTTTTATGAACTGTATAGTTGTAGGGATATATTTTATCAGTTTTTGTTGAATACTATTTTCTGTAAATAAATAAGAGTACAAGATTCTTTTATTTTATTTATTAAATTGTTGATTAGATTTAATATAAATGTAATTTTTCTACAATTTTTTAATTTACTTTTACCATAAAAGTGCGATTTATTACTCAACAAAAATAAAATAATGCTCAATAACGATATTAGGAATCTAAGAGCCTATTTAAGTAAGGGATAACGATGAAGATAACTGTAAAGAAGGCAAGTATGCAGAAAGAAAAAGCCCTCCATGCAATATGAAGTAGCGTGTATAAGTAAGTAGCTCATATTAGAGGATGAGAAAGAATAACTTAATAATTCTCTTACATTAATCTTCTTCTATTTTGAAATCTCTAAAAAATAAGAATTGTTAGTTTATTTTTATCAATGTATGAGAAAATAAGAAAAACTTTAATTGACCTAATACTTTTAAATTAAATAAGTAGTCTAATGACTTTCTATGTAGGTCTAATTTAAAAAGTTATCGAATTATTTTCTGTAAAATATAAAAATCATAAATACCCATGTAATGAAATTAATAATCATTCAGGTAACCAAATCAACAACAATAATAATATCATATGCAAAAAAGTTATTTAAAAGAAACTTGAATCCTATTTATTTGAATTTTTGTTTAGGAAGCAATCTATTTATTGTGGGCTTTTTTATTTAACCAAGCAACTGATTAATTATTTAAGAAATCTCTGAATTTATTACTAAAAGCATTTCGTATATTTAATTCTTCGGGCTGAATAGTATTTTTAATATTTATTTGGCTATTAGATAATAAACTTAGAAATTGGATTAAGACTTTACAAAGAAATACAATTTAAATGAACCCATTTTTTAAGAAATATCAGTTGAAAGTAATTGAGAAGAAGAATTTGCTTTAGATAAATAATTATTGATAAAATAAAAATAAATATTTTATATAGATTGCTTTTATTAAATCTACATGCATTTATTTTTCAAAGATTTAATCATCTTATCAATAGTAATTCTTCAAAAATTTACCCTCTTCTTTTATTTCGTTTGGACATTTTTATAGAGAATTTACGGTAGAATAAAATCATTAAAAGCAGATACTAAGCAACATAAAGATATGTACTACACAATTAAAAATAATATTTTAATCAATAGTTTAAAATGAATATAACTAAATTCCCATCATCTACCTTATAAGGTATACTCTGAATTTGATAAATCCTTAGGTGGATTTAATAATATATAGAAATAAACGGAAATTATTTCATGATTAGAGTTCTAACTATTTGATTCCCTTGCCACAGTCAGATTCAATCTTAAGGTACTCATCTAAATTGAAAAAATAATAAATAACTTAATTATAAGTGCTAAATGATAAAATTTACTTTTCATATTAGATCCCAACCTTTTGAGGTTATTGATTTACTCTTCAACCTCACTTAGAACAATAGGTACTCTATTTAGATTGCATTTTAATTACTTTAAGTTTTAATCTTTCTAATCATCATCTAATATACCTTCATTTTCTTCTTCAAAAGCATTCTTTTGAAGTAAATTTTAGCTTTTTGCTTGTAAGTCTAATAATTCTTTAGTTTCTTTCATGATTTTTCTAATCTATGTATCACTTTCCAAAACGCTTGCGTTGTAATTGCCAATCATCAAAGTAAGTTGCCTTTAATTTAGCAGATCAAAATTGTTTATTGTAAAATACATTTTTTTTAAAAAAAATAGATAATTATTTTAATAGTTTAATGAATTACTCAAATCCTTTGATGACTTCATCAGGAATTTGAAGTCGATAAAGTTGCGAATACTGTTCCATGAATTAATCATTTTCCATTCTTAGTTTTTCCAGAACTTAATAGAAGTCTTGCAAAATCTTCTCATTGTTTTTGAGATTAGCTTTTTCTTCATTTATTTGTATTTTGATTTCTTCTAGCTTGTCTTTATTGTCTTCTATTTGGTCATTCGCTTTTTAAATATCATTATTTTTATCTGCAATATCATTATTTTATTTTTTTATATCTTCATTAATTTCTTACACCTTACCTGTAAGCTGTTTCTGGTAATCTTCTGCATTTTTGATAGTTTCATCCATGTTTTTGATTTGGCTATCAATATCTTAATTTAAATTTGAACTAAAATTTTGAATATCCTTTTCTAAATCGTATTGCACCTATTTCAGTTTGGAAAGAAGACTTACTTGAGTTTCTATTTCCTGAGAGATTGTACTGATTTCTTGTTTGGTGCTCTGTTTAGATTGGAGATTAATTTATTCCTATTTCTTTGAATTTATTTTTTTCTCTACTTCTTCAATTTCCTTTTTGTTGGATTGAATTCTTAGCATTTGTGATTCGAATTCTTGTTTATTATATTTCTTAGCAGATACATCAGGTTATTGATTAGGTTAATTTTTCTGTAAATTCTAGTCTTAGCCATTTGAATTAGCACTAGTGTTAGTCTTGTCTGTGGTTGATGGCAATTCCTACTTGCTATCTTAATTTTTCTCTTTCTAAGCTGATATCTGAGGTTATTGATTAGGTTAATTTTTCTGTAAATTAATGTTTTAGTCATTTGAATTGGTGCTAGCATTAGTATTGTCAGTAATTTATGAAGATTCCTATTTAATATCTTAATTTCTCTGATTCAAGAGGTCAGTTTAAGTAGGAAGATCGCTTTTATAGTCTCCTTTTTCCATTTATTGTTAGTAATTCTAAATATTTTATTCAATTCGAGACACTGTCTCATTATCGGTTTTAGAATTCCATTTTTTTTAAAACCAATATTAGTTGGATTATTTCTCATTTTCCTTTCGTAGCGTTTCTTTTTCAATATTAATCTTGTCTTATAAGTTTTGCTTC
Organism: Tetrahymena borealis; assembly: GCA_000260095.1. Taxonomy (NCBI): domain Eukaryota; phylum Ciliophora; class Oligohymenophorea; order Hymenostomatida; family Tetrahymenidae; genus Tetrahymena; species Tetrahymena borealis. The sequence goes on along the minus strand of AHAN01001218.1, from coordinate 24,344 downwards.
TGTCTCTATTCTGCTGCTTATCTCTCTTCTTCCACTCTTTGCTTTTAAAGTGTCTCTTCATAGCATTTCTTTTCTAAGTCTTTAGCACACACACTCTGGCTTACAGAGATAATCTGACCTTCTTAGTTTTTTTTTTCCTCTTAAATCTTTTACTTTTAACTCTCTAATTACTTTTTCTTCTCTATATTTTCTTTTTTTTCCTCTTCCTTTTACTTCATGCAAAAGTTTAAATGGCTAATTTCATTTTCGTCCTTGATGATTTTCGTTTTTGCATCAGTGATTTTGTCTCTAAGAGTACGAATTGTTTCATCTGTAGTTATTTTATCTGCTTAGCTTTTCTCTAAAGCTTACTCACATTATTTAATAGTTTTTTTTGATTCTTCAATGACTTCTTCTTGCTTCTTAATCTTTTGATGTTATTCATTTATCTTACAAAGAGATGTTCTAATTTTTCCATACACTTCTTAGCCAAATTAGGTGATTCCGTTTTTAGCATCTTACACTTCATCTTCCATTTCCTCAAGAAACTTTGAAAGCTATTTAAGAATGTTTTCAGTAACCTCTGTTTTCTTATAATGATTTTCAACAAAGCTTTAAAGGTTGTTTAACTCTCTGAGAATTTTAGTTTTGTTATTTAAGATGCCTTCTACATTTTTAGAATATCCTATTATCAACTCTATTGAATCCTCTAGCTCATATTTATTATCGAACTCAAAGAATTTTACTACTCCAGTAATACCAACTTCAAAGTTATTAACAATATGCCTTATATCGCGATTAAATTTTCTCTCTATACTCGGAATGAGTTTAAGAGGCTTGATCAGATTTTCTTCAGCATTTAAGCCTATTAGGAGCTCTTCTTCTATGCACATACAGATTGCTAAGCTACGTACAGTTAAATTAGATCTGATCATATTTCTAATGTTAATCTTTTTATTCACTTACTTCAGCTAGATTGCCATATCTTCAGAGAGGTTTTTGAACTTTGGTATTTAAAGAAAAATATTTGATTGGGGAATAACGATATTAAAACAAATAATAATAAAAAAACCTTTCTCTCTTCATAGCTCTTGACCTCTTTGCTAACAAGCTCAGTGAAATCCTTTTTCTCTAGTATTTATTCTTCACTCAAAGGCTCTGGTTAATTTCTCTTTTTGCTTTCGCTCATATTTCTCCTACAATCAATATATCTTTAATGAATGTGGTTTCTTTTTTAATCAGACTCCTCTTTCAAAAAGTTGTTGTTGTTTTTTAATCTTTGTGTTAGTTATTTGTTTTTATTTCTTAATTAATTTTTATAATATTTAAATTCGCTCCTCTTAATAGGAAGAATGGTATAGGTAAAGATTAAATTATAATTTGATTAAGATCAATAAAACAGTTTTCTTCCAAAATGAAAAACTAAAGATACAATTTATTATTCTAACAACTTGGAGCAACCGAATTAAAATAGATAAATAATATAATTAGATATTACTTTCTTGAATTAGATTATTACTTTGCCAATAAAAATATGAGCCTGAATCAAACTAAATTATACATTGAATAAATCGCAAATAAGAAAAGAGAATATTTCCAAGCCCTATGAATCAACTATGATTGTAGCAATTCCTCCTTAAGTTTGAATAAATAGCCTAAAGTATTTAGGTGATTTTAGATAAAAATTAAATTAATAAATAATTAGCATCAAATAGTCTTAAAATAAAATAGACAAATTCAAAGAATAAAAAACAATAAAACAGTTTACTTCCAAAATTAAAAACTAAAGATACAATTTATTATTCTAACAACTTGGAGCAACTGAATTAAAATAGATAAATAACTTAAATAGAAATTACTTTCTTGAATTGGATTATTACTTTGCCTATAAATATATGAGCCTGAATCAAACTAAATTATACATTGAATAAATCGAAAATAAGAAGAGAGAGTATATCCAAGCCCAATGAATCAACTATGATTGTAGTAACTCCTCCTTAAGTCTGAACAAATAGCCTAAAGTGTTTTGGGGAACTATGCCCATTTTAGGAAAAAATTAAATTAATAAATAATTAGCATCAAATAGTCTTAAAATAAAATAGACAAATTTAAAGAATAAAAAACAATAAAAGAGATTTCTTCCAAAATTAAAAACTAAAGATATAATTATATTCTAACAAGTTAATATGGGAAAATTAAGCATTCGAACAATCGAATTATAATAGATGTCTAATTTTGAATTGTTGAACTTTTGAATTTGATTATTTTACTATTAAATACTGGAGTCTGAGCCAAATTATATAATATTTAAATCAAAAATAAGAAAAGAGAAGGCATCCTAACCTAATGAATCAGCTCTAATTACAACTTGAATCAAGGTAGAACCTCCTTAACCCTGAGCAAAAGATCTAAAGTCTTTTGGGAGAGTTTTAAGTGGAAATATTTGACAAACTTAGTAACCTTAGAGAGGTGTGTCAAGAGATCACTAGAGTAATACTTTACTTTTTACATTTTTCTCTGTCATGGCTTTTGATGAGTGTAAATAGCAAATGTTGCGCTATTCAAAATATTTTTATCCTCCCCTTAATATTATTTAATATTATGGAGGAGGATAATGTAGTAACTATTTTTATCAAATTTGAATTACCAGTGAGTAAAAACCATTTGGTAACGTAGTATTCATGAAATTATATCAACTACAGATATCCCTTTATTTTATAGCCTTTAAATTTTTCTTCAATTATCACATTACGCATTAGAGATCCAACTATGTTATTGAATTTTTTATTTTAAATCCATTTTATGTTCAAAAAAACTTTTAAGTTTTTAGACCAACAACTAAGAACAAAAAAAAAGAACTTTCTAATATGAATTTTGCTAATAAATATCTAAATAGGGCTGTGATAAAGACAAAGAAACTCTTTTTTAATACTCAGAGCAGGTGAGCTAGATTTAAGACGCAGAAGTCGAATACGAACAAATCAAGAAACTATTTGATTGCTCATCTTCAGTTATCTTAAAAGCTGGAAATAATGCTGATAGTTATGTGAAGGGTTGCAAACAAGTAAAAGCAAAATTTGAGCACATTTAAGATTAAATGGAGAATGAATTTAGCAAAATCAGTGCTTACATCTCTGAGTTAAATGGTTCTATTAAAAAAGAAATAAATAGTCTCCAAAACCTAAACTAAGAGAATTCTTACTTATAAGACAGAATCGATGAATAAAACAAAAAAATAGACTCATTGAGTAATTAAATATACAAGTATGAATAAAAAATAGAAAATTAGAAAATTAAGGTGAGATCTTTAGTGAATGATAAATCAACTGTTTAAAAGAAAAATGAAAAAATCTCCATCTAGATCTAAGAGTTAAAATAAAAGTCTGACAGAAATGATCAGTTGGTTAAGTAATCCTAAAGCAGAGTCTATTCTATCAAGGATTCAAAAGAAAAAATTCGCAATAAGATTCTAAATTGCAAAAAATATATTTAAGACAACAAAATCCTCAAAAATTAACAAATTCAAAAAAAGAAAGAGTTTCAAGAGTAATTGAATGAATTGATGAATAAAAAAAAAGAACTTTAAGCAAGTGCTAAAAAAAAGGTGATTTTAGGAGGTGCAGTTGCTTTAGCTGGTACTTTTTTATCTGGAGGAACAAGTCTTTTAGTTTACGGTGCTGGTTTAGGAACATAATTAAATGGTTTAATGGATTAAAGTGATGCCAGTAGTTTAGTATCTCGAATTGATGAAATCTAAGATGAAATCAATTCAAGTACGTAGAGTTTAGCATCTTATGAACGTGAGATAAATCAGTTTTAAAGTGACCTCGTTGATAATGAGATAGAATTTCAAGAAGCTAATAACAATTTAACAAAAGAACTTAATAAATAGTCCGAATACAAAGAAAAGTAATAATAATTTCACGATTAGAATAGAAGGCTAGCTGATTAGGAGGCTGAAATTAAAGGCCAAATAAATAAACTCGAAAATGAGATTGATCAACTCAATAGTGCCATATCGTCAACTAAATCTTCATTAAGATTTTCAGAATAAAGATTGGATAATCTTGAAGAAAAGTACTAAATTAATGTGGAAAAAGAAGAAAAACTCAACGCCCAGATCAAACTTAAAACATAAATCATTAAGGATCTTGAAAAACTGTAAGTCCCTGAAGAAAAGCAGAAGTACTTAAGTTGTGTGCAAATGGGAATTTCTCAAGTTTCTAAATTGATTAATTAAGTATAAAGCTAGTTCTTTTAAGTGGGGTCTGAATTCTAGACACTCACCGATATTGTAAAATAAACTTAACATCAATTAATTGCTTAATCTGAAAACCCCAATGGCTAGTCCTATCAACATATTCTGAGAAAAGCTTAAAGAGTAATAATTGCCTCTCAAGAATCTCTTAACAGTGTAAAAACTTAATTCTAGCTACTTACAGGAACTGTCAATATTTAGCAAATACAGGCAAGCTGTTTATAAATTAAATATTGAAAACGCAATTAGCTAATTTAAATTTATATTTCTACTATCAAATTTCTCTGCTATTTTTGTTTGTGTTGAATTTTATATCTTAAACTACTTGACTGTCTTTGTGATGATTAAATACAAAAACTCAATTTTTTATCTAAAATATCTTTGTTAATTTTAAGCACAACAATTTTATAACCTTAATAATTGATTAATTTAGTATTTCATAAATAAGTTAACACCATAAAATTTAGTGCTACAATTTAGTAACTTTTACACCTGGGAGCAAGCATGTTCCTACTATAAAGATACTCTATCATTTTAAGGGGAGTCAGCTATTATTTATAGTAAAAATATGTCGTATTTTCATCCAAGCATTATACTGAACTGATACTGCAATTCTGAATGATTGTTTGCTCAAGCTCATTTCTCAAATTTAAGATTTTCAACATAATAATTGGTTTTTTAGTAATTATGAATCCTTTTCTATACCTCCTCAACATAAACCTCTTTGTAGCTGTGTTTATTGATCTCATAAAATATAACACTTTCTATATTCTTTATTGTAATAATTTATACTATTTGATTTGTAGTACTGAGTATTTTCAGGCCAAAATTTTTTGCATCAAAAGCTCTATACTTAAGCTAGAGTTTAGTAAAGCATCATTATTTAATTTTTTTTTGCGTTTCATTTGAATTTTTAATAGTAATATTATAATACTCATTCTGTTATTCTTCTCTTGAAGTAATTTTATTGGTTCTTTAACAACTAGATCTTTTTCCATTATCAGTTTGAAGAATACTGATATATTTATAAATAATTCCCCCGAATATTTATTTATTATATTGATTGATTTATTTAAATCTAATCTATTTTGAATACTTTTGTTGGAACTCCTTTATATATGGCTCCTAATTAATAAAATAAGAAAACTACCAGTATTAATGTGATTTTTGGTTGTTAGGAATCATATTATTTGAATGCCTATGCTTTAATTAATAAATCAAATTCAAGTTCTATCCTATAAACTCCGCTTTATTTATAATTGAACTTTTTAGATTCATTTAGAATTTACATTAACAATTAATTAGAAAAATTACAAAATAATAAATATAATTTCATATTTCAGTAGCTTTTATAAATTGATTATAAATACAGGGTATTACTTACCTGAATTTATTTATTATCAGTAATCTAAAATGTTTATAATTTTTTCTTAAAATTTTCATTTGGAAAAATGTTAGAAAGCATCGAAATTATTTAATTCTTAAAATATTTTATTATTTAATTTGAAGAAACATTTCTGTATTAATTAATTATAATCTTATAATCCAATAACTTCTAAAATTAAAAATTATTTCCTATAAAAAGTAAAAATAAATTTTTAATTATTGTAATAATTATAAATTTATATAACAATATTTTCTTATGCTTTCTTTTAGTTAATCTTAGTTTATTAGAGTGTATCCAAAGAAGATGTAATTAAATCAATAATATTTAAAATTTTTTACTTACAATACATTTGAATAATTTATCAAGAATCCTAATATTTTTAAGATTTTTAATAACTTTTTAATCTAAATGTTATATCTACATTTTATTATTACTATTAAATTTAGATTATTCATTTTTTAATAAGAGCTTCTTAAGAGGATATTTATCCATAGATATTTTTAGATTATCTACTTATTTATTCAAAGGGATATATATTTTATACTTATAGTTTATGAATTTAATTGAATAAATAATATTTAGGATAAATGTATAAGTCACTACTTCATTTCTAAAGTAACAAAATTATAATAAAAAAATTAATTTTTATTTATTAAATTAAAAAAAGTGGAGAGACAGAGAATTGAACCTAAAAAAATAAAAAGAAAATTAAGTTATATCTAAAATGGCTTAAAAAATTCATAAAACATGTTGCATAATTATTTCACAATTCGATTAAACACTTTTCAAAATCAATTAATTAATGTTAAATTTTCTTTTAGTAATTAGGCAAGTACATTTACTATTACAAATTAAATGTGAATTATAGTAGATAAATTAAGGGGAATTCAAGCAAGGTTTTGGAATACTTAAAAGACAAAAAGATAATATATGATATCCTTTCTATTAGTAAATAAATTTTATGGAGATCAAATATTTATAAAAAATATTTGAAGATATGGATAATTAATTTTCGCGCAATTGGAAATTGTGTAAATTAAAGAATTGCTATCTTATGAATCTAATCTCTTTATTTCTTTTACGATTGAATTAAAGCATATAAGAAAACATGATCATAAAATGCGATTTAGAATTAACAATTTTCAATATTTAGAATTTAAAAATTTTATTTTTATTTATAAAATCAATTTTTTATATTTTATAGAGAAAAGGCATATGTTATTTTAAATGATAAATCCACTTGAGCACTTTAGGATAATTTAACCAAATTTATAATATAAAATTCCTAATTATTTGTTAATATTTTATAAGATTAGTCTATTTAGTTAATATTATTACATATTCTCAATTATCCAAATAAAATAGAATCTCTCCACATATTCAGAAATACAATGTAATAATTCAAGCATCATATGAGTGAGGAGAATAAAATTCTCTGATGACGGCATATAATGGTCATTCATAAATAAAAATACTAACAATAGAAATGGATAATAAAATAAATGAATTACTTTGAATTTCCTAAATAAAAACAGTTATAAATAATATTGTTGCACAGTTGTTGGTTTTTAATTATTCTTAATTATTTTTTAATAAATAAAAAAAAGTGAATAGAAGTATTAAGATAGTAGAATTAAGCTATATACTCCATTCTTTATGAAAAGCTAAGTAGAAAGAAGAAGGAGATTTTACTTTATTATAATACTCTAATTTTTATAGGAATTAGTGATTTATATAAGAATTAAATTTTGTAATTATTTGAACTCTTATTACCATTAGAATTAATCATTCTCTACAGTGGATACATTTTTTAAGAGAAATTTTTTTACTATTTGAAACTGATACATAATGATTAATAGCATATATTTATTAATGGGTTGTAATTAGGCAGATTAAACGAATTTATAACATTTTCTTTACATTATGCAATTACATAATCTTAAAATTAAGATAAATTGATGAATGACGTATCATTTAGATTTCGTATAATAACTAAATGAGTTTGTTTTTGTATTTTTGTATGGTAATTTATTATTACATAACAAAGTATTATTATCTCACGCATGAAAAGTAATTTACATCTAATTTTTTCTTTTTGTCTTGATTGATGGTTTTTATCAAATTAAAATATATATGAAGTAGAAAAGAAATCTCTTAAATAATAATCTTTAGTTAAGATTTGACCCTATTTCAATTATGGATATATGTTCAATAGGTCTAGCATACTGTAAATGTAAGATAACATTATTTATTAAATTTTAATAAAGAAAAAGGTTTCCACAATGTGTCATAAGAATTCAAATCTTTATAGATTTCTAAATTAAATAACCATTTCTATTAGTAATCAATAATAATATTCCTATACTGGAACTTCAAAATTTAAAATCCTTTTAAATAAATTATAAAAATATACTTCTAATTATCTGTAATAATTATATAATGTATTTATCAATCTAATCATATTTTCTTTTAATCAAATCTTAATTTATTAGAGTGCTTCCTAACAAAGCAATTAAATGAAGATTATTTAAGTGTTCCATATAATATATTAGAATAATTTAAACATGTTAATATTTAAATATTGTAATCTAATTTCTTTCATTTTATCATTTTTCCTTTTTTTCTAATTCCTAGTAACTATCTATCTTTCTTCTATCTGTCTATATTAATGTTTTCGGGTGGTGGTGGTAATTCTATTTGATTAAAACATAATTGATTCTCACTTTTAATTAAAGTTAAATATCTAACACTAAACTATTTCTTCCTTTTGTCTTTCGAAATTTCCACTTTAAATCATTATCTAATATTTTGATTACTTCTTTGTTTTAGATTAAATATTTGAATAATTCTTTTCAATATATACCAAAGAATGGCTAGAGTTAAAATTTTTATTCTTATTTTGTCCAATATTTATTATTATTGAATTTATCAAATATAATAGGAAATACATATTTTAATTTTTTGGAGATTTTATAAATATAAATATAAATTGAAATATTTTAGTCTTATAATTGTTTGAATGTAATAAAAGCTTAATATTTTTGTCAAATAAATCACCTGAGTAATTTAAACAAGATTTAATGTGGATTAATTAATCTCTTTGATTGTTTAAATTTATAATGCATAATAAAAACAACCAATATCTCCAGCCATTCAATTATTTTTCCCCTTTTTCTTCAATAATACAAATTAATTTGTGAAAAAATTCTTATCTTTTTATCAATCAAAATAAATCCATCAATAACTTTCCTTAAAATATACTTTTTAATTTACACACAATTTTACTACTATATTTTTTTCGCTTTCAGCTCATATAATTGTGAGAGAGTGAGTTATAACTTAGAGTATCTCCATATTCGACACTGAAGAAACCAAAAAATCTGCTAGAATATTATTATTAATATTATTATTATTATTATTTTACTGGATAAGTCCAATAAAATAGTTTTTGTGGTAAAATTATCAGCTGTGCTTCTGATGGAATTAATAATTCCTTACCACAATTATTTTCATATGGTTTAGTAGAAATATTAGTTTTTGTAATAAGTTTTCACCACAATTACTCTTTCCAAATGAAAATGATTAAAAATCAAAGATCAGACAAATAAAAAAAATATAAAAAACTTTAAAACAAAACAATACAAAAAATCAAATAATACAGATATTCGAGAAACTCAAATGAAATAAGTTCTCCTCACCATTGCTGCTATCAGCGTTTTAACTTTTGGTGGCTTATACCTCGTTCATAATTAGTCTAGCCTTTCTGCTGGTGCTACAACAGTTAGAGATTATTAAGTATGCACTGAAAAGTACGACAACGACTAACAGTTTAAATTGGAAACTTACTAGTGTTTTGGATCTGAGGACTTATTTGATGCCAGCTAAAGATACTTCGAACAAGTATCTCTTAGTATTCCTGCTTGTCTAAGTTTAAATAATTACATTAATGCCTAGTAGAAAGCTGGAACCGACTCTGTTGCTGCATTGAATTACTAAAATTATGCTGTTACTTGTGCTGAATAACTAAGAATAACCTTCTAAAATTAACTTTGCATTGAAAAATATATCATCAGCGCTATAGTTTCTTGTTATTGAAGGATGAGCAAAGTATCAAAAAGATTACCAAATGAAAGTCTTTTTGCTATTTTATATATTAAAATTAAAAACCTGTATTAGCTTAACTTTATAATGTCCTGCATTTAGATGTCCCTCTACTTCATGTGATAAATAAATTAACTTTATAATAAAATAAAGAAATATATAAGTTTGTTACAAGTTTTCAATATTAATAATTCAAGTTTCATTTCATTTTAAAATTTACCAATTCTCTTTCCCAATACTTACAACAATTTGGAGCTATGTCATTGAATAACATAATTAGTCTAAATTTAATATCATTATTTTTTCTTACAATTAAATTAATAAATGTATATAATGAATTAAATGATTCATTCATTGAAATTCTGTAAAGACCTTAATTATCCTCATACCTATTTTGTAGGTATTTTTAATATTTATTAACCTAGCTCCTTCATTTATGAAAAATAAATCTTTAGATTAACATGTAGCACTCATTGGTTAAATTTAGTTAGAATAGGTTTAAATAATATTATCTTTATAATTTGATAATTTATTAATAGAGTAAGAAAAATAGTTACAAAAGTAAGAAAGTCTTCAAATTTAGCTATTTAACTAAAAGAAAATGCAATTAAAGTAGGAGATAGCATTAAAAAATTAAAAATGGATAATGTTACACGATGGAGCTAGACTTTTGATATGCTTTAGAGGATATATGATCTCAAAAAAAGTATAAACATGATAATTTGTGATAATAATAACTTATAATGTTCCTATATCAACAAAAATAATTGGGATTAATTAAAATTGATAATTGAGTTTTTAGAATAGTTTACACACAATAAATAATTTTTTGAAAAAAATTTTTGGTTTTAATATATGAAGATTTACAGTATATTATGAGTAATCAATACATATTTTAAATTAACTAATTTTTAACGTTTCTGTTACATGACAAATAGATATTTTTAAAAAATAATTATTAACATCTAAATAAAATAACATTTTAATTTAAAGAAAGCTACATATGTATCATCTATTATATTTTTGGTTTATTTTAAATACATTATTTTTTCTTTAGCTAATTGAATTTAAAGCATTTTTGTTAGATTTGGAGTTCAGACTATTGAAATAAAAAATATTTTTAAACTATATTGAATTAAAAATGATTCATAAAGAGTTAATGATAGGTAATTTTACTTTTGTAAGCTATCAAGTTGAGAATTTTCATTAGTTTGAATTTTAAGATATCCTTATTTTATGCACTTTTAAAATTATTAATTTGAAAAAATATTTAGAATTGAAAAAAGTAACAAACTCATTAGAAAAAAAACTTTAAAGTGAAGAAATTTAATATAGTTAATAATATTTTACTGTAATTAAAGAGTTAAAGTAGTAAGTGAAGAACAATCTTGTAAGCCTGATACTAAATTTAAAGCACCCAAATCTCCTAACAAATTATTCCTAATATAAATTTTGAGGATTAATTAACTGAAATTAAAAGTAACAATAATGTATTCAAATATAAAATTTTACTCTAAATTGAGATGTAATGTAGTAACTGAAGATAATCTTCCTAATAATTATCCTAAATCAGAACAAACTTCATCACCAATCTCGTTATACCTTTAATATTTAAATAATTAAATAAAAGATAACAAATAGTGAACTGAAAAAATAAATTATTAAAATTAAATTTACTCTAAATTGAGATTTAAAGTTGTAAGTTATAAGCATTTTACTAATCCAGTTCCTAGGCCACGAATACCCTAAACTCCAATGATATTATTGCTTTAAAATAGTAAAAATTATATAAAAGTAACTTATTATAGAAGAGTAAATTTATAAATAAAAAGAATTTGAATATACTCTAAGGTGAGACTTAAAGTAGTAAGATTGCAACAATTTGCTAAGCTAGATCCTAAACTAGATATACCCTAATCTCCGATCATACAATATCTAGATTTTATAGTTAGGTGTATCAAAATTAAATAGAAAAATTAGAAAGGAAAATTAAGAAAATATAATAATTATAATCTACGATAAACAAAGTGTTAATGTAGTAAGTTAGGAGCTTTTATCTAAACAAGATCCAAGAGAAGATGCACCGGAATGCTCAATAAGATTGTACCTTTTATATTATATCAGTAAAGGAAAATAAGATAACAGATTGTATTAATTTATTAAAGGCTTAAAAGAAAAGTGTTTTATAAAATTTAATTGAAGAATAAAAGATAATAAGGTAATTTATGAGAAAAATATTAATAATAGTACTCTAAATCAAGAGTAAAATTAAGAAGTTTTGGGCAATTTGCTAAGACAGATCCTAAACCACTAATTCCCTAATGATCGATATTGTTTTACCTTAAATATTTTAAGAGATAAATAAAAAATGTTAAATAATAAGTAAGAATTTAAATTAAGTTTAAGAAAGAAGAAAAAATCAGAAGAAATATTACTGTAAAAAGATACTTAATGCATTTAGTGATTAGCTTTTTGATAATCCCTTTCCTAAATTAGAAGCACCCTATGCACCAATCTTATTATAACTTTAAATAAAATAATTTAGTAACAAATTAAAAGAATATAGAATAAATTTAAAATAGAAATTTTAAGAATAAAAAGCAACTAATTTTACTTTAAATTAAGAATTAATGAGGTAAGTTATTAGCAATTTCCTAATCCTGATCCTAAACTAGAAATACCTTCATCTCCTATACTATTTCCACTTTTATTTAAATATTATTAAATAAATATTAGCATAAAAGATATGATAGATTAAAAGAAATTGTTAACAAAAATATTAAATTTATACCATAAATTTAAATTTAAGGATTAAAGATGCTAGAAATCTGATAATAATGACCCTAATTGGATAGAACCCTATTCAGAAATGTTATTTATCCTACATATTTTAAAAATTAAATTTAGTAAACAATATTTAAGTTGAGTGAATAAGTATTTTAAGCAATCAAAAATAACAGAATATTTTACTTGAATTCTAGATTTAAATTAGTTAGTGATTAGCAATTTCTTAAGCCAGATACTAAATCATAAATTCCCTAATCGCCAATATTATTTTCCCTTTTTTAGAGATTAGGAAAAAATGTAAATATAGTCAGAAAACAAGTAGTATAAAAATGCTAATTATTTTACTACAAATTAAGAGCTAAAGTAGTAAGCTTTGAGCATTTTCCTAGTTCTGATCCCAAAGCAGAGGCACCCTTATCTCCAATTCTGTTAAGCCTAGAATTAATTGAGAGATAAAATATAGAAAATAAAATTGATAAGCAGAAATTATATTTACTGTAAATTAAGATTTATTACAGCTAATTATTAGCAACTTGCAAATCCAGATCCCAAACCATAAGCCCCCTCAACTCCAATTTTATTATAACTATAATTTTTTTAATATATTAAGAAGATAGATAGATACTTAATTAATTAGTCTGGCTAAGAAAATTATATAAAATTTTACTAAAAATCAAGAGTTAATGTAGTAAGCTATTAGATATTTTTCAAACCAGTTCCTAAGGCACAGGCACCTCTATCTCCAATGCTATTACATCTTTTATTTTATATGGAGAGAATTGCTTAAATAGTATAGTATTTATCATTTACTCTAAATTGAGATATAATGTAGTTAGTTTAGTGCAATTAGATAAAGAAGAACCTAAACCAGAAGCACCTTGATCTCCAATTTTATTTCCCCTTTTAAATAAAATGAAGAAATCATTAAAAAGTGGATTTAGATAAATGATAAATGTTCTTACTTAAAAACTAAAGATTTGTTGTCTTTTTAGTAAATCTATTCGATTTTCTTTCAAAAGAAAATTATTAAATATTATGGAATACAATTATTTACTTCTTTTATTTAGAATTCCATATTTTATAACTAAAATTTTTCCTCTTTCTTTTTTTTTTTTGCTTTGTTGCAAATTTATATTAATTTTTTTGAATTTCTTTATGATACTAAAAACTGACCTTTTTAAACTATCGAGAGTATAGAAATACTTTTTGTTTTTTAACTTACTTACTTAATCAATCAAAAGAAGGATAAATTAAATTTTTACAAATTCTTCTCAATTTAAAAATTAAATGTAGTGTAACCAAAAACAAATTATTATTTTTATTTTCTCACATTTTAATTATTTGATTGATTATCATTCAAACTTTTTTTATTCAATTTATTTGTTAAATATGTAAGGTTAATTTAGTGAATGGTAAATTATTCAAGTTTATAAAAGAACTAAAGATATTTAAAGTGTAACATTTCAATTTAATAGGTATAAAAAAGTAATATAAGTATTCAAAATTGAAGAATTTAAGTAGCAATATCTTATCGAGTGGTTAGTGAATTAATTTATAACATAAGCAGATCTTTACTTACTTGTAAGTATTTTTTTTAGTTTACACTAATTTTTCAATTACAATAATTCAATCATCATTTTTGTGGTGTAAATTTTATAAAAGAAAAAGTGGAAATAAGAGTTATCATATTTACTTCTATATTAATTTATTATTAGATATTTTGAAATGTAATTAGAATTGAGAAATTTACTTCTTATTAATTTATTATTATTATTAGATATTTTGAAATGTAGCTAAAATTGAGAAATTTACTTCTATATTAATTAATATTATTAGATATTTTTAAATGAAATTAAAGTTGAGAAAATTAAAAACTTTATCAAAAGTTTAATTGAACATAAAGAAATAGATAATGTCATATTTTTGGTATCACTTTAGAAGAGCGAAAATTTCCCATCTTAGCGTCTATTTGAATATTTTAATAAACTGTAAATACTCTCTTAACAACTTTTAAAGATAAATTTATTAAATATTATAAATCTGTCTACTAATTTATTTTTTATAATTTTTAAATATTTTAAAATAGTTATTGTTAAACTATTACAAAAAATCAGCTATATTCAAGACTATATGTCATCAGGGTATTCAAAGAGAAAGAATAGAAAAAATTTTTACTAAATCATTTCTTTCCTTAACTTTTATAATTAGAATTATTGATTATCTTAATTTATTATAATGAATGAATATTAAAATCAAATTTGAGCAAAAAATTTCATCAGCCTTATTTCTTACAGTTTAGAAGAAAATTCTGTCAGGCTTTCCTAACAATGCTACTGATTCTTTTTTTTTCCATTTTTAACTTTGTTAGAGTTAGCTTGTTTGCTAGAATTATTATTTGGGCAAGTTTTAATAAAATAGCTTAGAAGATTATTAAGATAATAACCATAGCTAGTATTATAGATTATTAGATCTAAAAATTCAAACTCTATTATTAGATTTATAAATCCTATTGAAGAGTCATAATAAATTCCTATTATTAGAAATTATGAGACTATAGATGTTAGAGTTTTAATATAGGAATTTACTTTTGAAGATGATTAAAATAAAGATATTGGTTTTATAATAATCCTGCTAACTATGGTAGTGGTGATAGCTATGCAATCGTTATAGTTGAAGTGGAATTTTTTAGTTTAGTAATGAATACTACTAGGATGTTAATATTGAAGCTACCAAGGGTGTTATAGCTCACAGTAAAGTTGATTCTTCTTAAAATGAGTTGAGAATACCTCAAAGTGAGCTTTTATCTAAACAAGATCTAAGAGAAGATGCACCATAATGCTCAATAAGATTGTACCTTTTATATTATGTCTGTAAAGGAAAATAAGATAACAGATTGTATTAATTTATTAAAGGTTTAATTTCATTTTCTAATATTTTAAGCTTTTTTTATTTATTCAAGTTATCAATAAAATTTAATTGAACAATTAGATTAAATAAAGTAATTTATGAGAAAAATATTAATAATAGTACTCTAATTCAAGTGTAAAATTAAGAAGTTTTGGGCAATTTATTAAGACAGATGCTAAAACACTAATTCCCTAATTTCCAATAGTATTTTACCTTAAATATTTAATGAGATGAATAAAAAAATAGTAAAATAATAAGTAAGAATTTAAATTAAGCTGTTTTGAAGAAAGAAAAAAAATCAGAAGAAATATTACTGTAAAAAGATACTTAAGGCATTTAGTGATTAGTTTTTGATAATCCTTTTCCTAAATTAAAAGCACCCTAAGCACCAATCTTTTTATAACTTTAAATTAAATAATTTAATAAAAAATTAAAAGAATAAAGAATAAATTTGTAGTATAAATTTTAAGAATAAAAAGTAACTAAGAATTAATGAGGTAGTTAAGAGTAATTTCCTAATCCAGATCCTAAACTGAAATACCCTCATCTCCTATATAATTTCCACTTTTATTTTAATATTATTAAATAAATATTAGCATAAAAGATATGATAGATTAAAAAAATTGTTAACAAAAATAATAAATTTATACCCTAAATCTAAATTTAAGGATCAAAGTTACTAGAAATCTAATAATTATGATCCTAAATGGATAGAACCCTATTCAGAAATTTTATTTATCCTAAAATATTTTTTAAAATTAAAAAGCTTTAGTCAACAATATTTAAGTTGAGAGAATAAATATCTAGTACAAACAATCAAAAATAATACAAAGTTTTACTTCATCTCTAGATTTAAATTAGCAAGTGATGAGCAATTTTTTAAAAAAGATACTAAATCATAAATTCCCTGAGCGCTAATATTATTTTCCTTTTTTTAGAGATTAGTAAAAAAATGTAAATACTGTGAGAAAACAAGTAGTATAAAAAAGCTAATTATTTAATATTTTACAACAAATAAAGAGCTAAAGCAGTAACCGCGTTCTAATCCCAAATCAGAGGCACTATTATCACCAATTCTCAGATTTAGGTGTTATAGAATTATATGCAGAGTAAAGATTAGGAGATAGAGGAAATTAATGGTTAATAATTTTGATTAGAAAAAAATAAATTCGATCAAAAATAATGAGGAAAGGAAATAAGAAAAAAAATCCTATTAGTTTATAAAAGACAGATAAATATTCTTGTTAAAAAAGCAATATTAAGTAAATAAAAAGGTAATAGGGAGAGTGATAAAAAAGAGTTGGAAGAAAATATTTCTGGAATAAAAGTATGTCTAAAATATCAATGATTCCCTATATAAATTTAGTTATTCATTGGTGTTCATGTATACTTAAGAAATAATAATTTGAATGAAATTAACTTTAAAATATATATATGTGAGATATTTACACTAAGTGAATATTTTGAAGGAAAAAAGAGAGAGTTTTGAAATAGAAAATTCAAATAATTAATAAATAATTAAAATTTAAAAAATAATAGAAATTAGAATCTATCTATTTAATTTTTAGTTTAATTTAGATAGAAGACTTAAAACATCAGATATTTCAGTAGAATTATTTAATTATTTACTTGTGTAAATATATGAATATATTTTCAAATCAATAAATAGCTAATTTAAATTTCTTCTCAATAAAATCACTATTCATATAAACACGAAACACTAAGTTAATTATTTATATTGTTATTAATATATTAAAAAACGATTTTTATAATTAGCTGTTGTTGCTGTAATTAGGATAAAAAAATATAGTATGTCTTTAAAACAGCCATCAACAATTTATAGAATGTTTTGTATATTCCAATTTTGAATTAGATATGAGATCAATATTTCTAAAAAAGTTTGTGTTAAAGTAAACATAACCGCAAAACCACCATTCTGTGCTAACTGTCATTACTATGAGGTCTTATCTTTTGCACTCATCCATACAACCTTGGTGATTTGCAGGAAACCAAACTATTGGGGAACCGGTACCTACTTTGGCTCCCATACCTGCCTCAAGACTCATCTCATTCTCTGAACTAATACTTAGCTTATTAGCCTTACCTCTGAGCTTTCTTGAGTGAACTGTGGTCAACAAAATGGCTGATAAAACCAACAATATTAAAAGTAACTTTCTCATTTGTTAAATTTTTTATAAATTAATAGATATTTTTATGATCTTTAATATTGATTTATATTTAATAATTCAGATTTTTAAGATAATTTGAATATTGTAAAACCTAAAAACAGCTTATGATAATCTATCCTTTATTACTTTTCAATCATCTTAAAAGTGATAACTTTTTTGAAAAAATTATTTAAGACAAATATGTATGGCATGAAATATATCTCTCAATAAGTATTTTCTAATAAATAAAATTTATGGTTAATTAATGAAGTCGGTTGAGAGAAAGAATATCATTGAAAACTATTGATGATAGATTAATATAAAATATTGTAAGCAAGCAAGCTGAAAGATGAATCCTAAATTAAATAAAATATATTTATTGTTGAAATAAGTATAACTAATTAAATCACCAAATAAACTAAATTGTTTATCTATTTAAGTAAGTTTGATTTTAATTATAAATAGGTGAGGTAGATGTATGTATATAGAGATATTGAACACAGAATGAAGAAAGATAAATAAATCACTAATTAAATTGGAAAGAATGAAATGATAAAAGAAAGAAAATAATCTATTTATTAATTAAATTGGATTTTTGTGAATGCTAATTAAAAAGTAAGCAAACAAATAATTCTATAATTAAAAAAAATTATAAAAGGAAAGAAAGAAATATTGATAATTTTGGGGAATTTGGAAAACTATTGGTTACAATTATTAAATTAATAGTTAAAGCTTAAAAAAGTAAGAAAAAAATAATCAAAAATACATCAAATCAGCAAAAAAAGGCATACTTTCCCCTCCCAAGCAACTAAATTTCATTTAATTTCAATTTTGAAAGGAATTTTTAATTTAATTTTGTATTTTTTCTTTCTACAAATGATTATATGTTTTTCTTTTTTTTTTTGAACGGAAAAAAATATTGCTTCAAAAGAAGCAACAGTACTACAAGAAAATTCGAAGAGGTAGTTTAAGGAAATCCATATTAAATTGGATTGTGTTCCCTAATAATTTCTACCATACTTAAAAATTAACTTGCTATTCTACTACGAATTGAACTCTTTCTTGTTGACCGAAAAAGGATAGCATCATTTACCTTGGATTTGACTTACTGACTGATAGAGTAAGTTACAAATAAACAGCTATTGATACCTTTTTTCCTTTAGGGATAGCGAAAGATTAAAATATTGATAAAAGGGAGAAATTGAATCAACTAGAATGTAATATAAGAAATATATATATTATTAATCTGCTGTACTAACTTGCTTGATTACTATCCGCTTCTTTATTTTTGGGTGATAGATAGATAAATCAAATAATTAAAAAATGAAAAAATGATTAAAATCTTTGACATTCTTTTTTGAAAGAAATTTGTTTATATATTTATTGAAGATGATAGTGATAATACATCATTATTTTTTGGAAAGATTAAATGGGGAAAATAAGTAGGAATTCTATATGAGACCTTCATTTGAACAAATTTTTCTAATCCAAAAATGTCAGAGTCCATACCTCTTCCATGCAAAATTTTTTACGAAACTGCAGTATTTATATTTTTAATTAATTTACATTTAAATATAAGTGAATTACTTAGATAAAATCTATGATGCAAATAATTTACTCAAGGTCAAAATTAATAATATAAATTTGTTACATGTAAATCCTACCCCATAAAATGACTAGTATAGTAATTAAAAATTTTCTTATCAATAATTAACAATATTTATTATTTGATTGATTTATTTGAATTTTCTTTTTTGATTGGCTTGCTTTAATTCAATATTTTTCTTCTCAATAATTATCCTATTTATTGTTTGATTGATTGATTTTTTGAATTTTCTTCTTTCTTTTCTTCAGCTTGAATTTAATTTTTTTCTTCTTTCTTTTAATCTTAGTAAACTATATCATCATCATTGCCCCGGATGCATAAAATTAAGTTTATTCATTAATTTATTTGAGGTAGTCTTATAGCTATTAAATAAATTAAAGATTAATAATATTTGACAACACCAATAGATAGCACTGAATGAAAATACTCAATTCATAACATCAATCATAATCCTACAGTAGCAGCAATAACTCATTTATTCTTAAATATTTTCTTTTATTAGTCCTCAGCCGAATTATATACATATTTTAGCTTGGTGTTGTTATTAGCGCTAGCTAATTAGTAAGTACGTGTATCAATCAAATTCAACGTGAAATGTTTCTATCCTTGTTTTGGTTAACAAGACAGGTTCAATTTGTAGTGTCAAAGAGTAAACAAGTGTTTAAGTTAGTAAAAACTCCCCGGACACAGTCCAGTTTAAGATTACCCTAAAAAGGTTACTACAAATTGCTATGCCCACAGTTATTGATTTTATACATACATATTCCTCCCTATCTAAACAATATTTCTTTACTATCCATTAAAAATAAATAAATAATGTAAAATAAAGATAGAACGTGATAGAAAAATTTTTAAAAATAAAATTAAAGTTTGCCACAATTCAAATCAAATAATTAAAATTAGCTTTTTGAGAGGGGAAAGTTTTTTCTTTTTTTCCCTCCAAGTATAATTCTGATAGTCAATTTAAAGCTTGATTTTTAGAAAAAATCTTATTTTGAAAGAAATAAAATCCAACTAAATTGTAAAAAAGTAAATAATAAAGTATAATCATAAGTTTATTTGGGAAATAAGTATAATTAATCATTCAATTGTTTTAATATCTTCTTTTATTTCTTTGTTTTTTGTTAATACTAACCATTTTAATATCTTAATCAATTCAATATCTCTATTATAACTTTTTTATTAATAATAATCATTTTTTAAATTATTTTCAACCATATTAATAACAAATATTTCTTATTCAAAACTTCCTATATTAATCATACAGCAATCTATCAAAAATTAATTCAATCAATATCTATTAATTCTTTCTTATTAGGAATAGCAATCACCTTTTTTAATAATTTCTATCATTATCTAAGAAATTACTTCTTTATCAAAATTTATAAATAGATAAATGTATCAATTAAATGAAATAAATAAGTCTTTCAAAAATAACAAGGCAAAGAATAGCACTCTTTTACTTTTTAGCAATCCAATTAATATATGTCGCAACACTTCACTATTATATTCTTAAACTGTAATTCTAATTGATAAAATCTTATACTCTCGCCAAATTAATTCTTTTGATTTAGCTAACATCGAACCATTTTCTATATTTTCTATAGCATTTTTAATTTCCATGTTGATCATCTATGAGTAGAAATTCTAAAAAACTTCATTTATTATTAGGTTACGATAGTTTAATAAATTTTAAACCATCTAATACAGTTTCAATATTAACTTTATTATTTACCTAAGCTTAATCTTAAAATGCTTAAATTAGATTGCTATAAAAACACTTTTATTTATTATTTTTTTACTAAAAGTTCAGAAGTAAACTAATAAACTATTCAAACATATCTCTTCAAAAAATATTACTATTTCGCTATTTGTGATAGAAGTAATAGATGAAACATTATTTCAATTTAATTTTCTCATAGTAAATGCCAATGCGTGAAAAATCCCATACTTTCCTTAAACTATTTTTATTGACTGAGTGAATAGTGATCCATTATCTAAAGGTTTTTTTCACCCTTTTTATAATAAGCTTTTCTAGGAGTCTAAAATGCCCTAGTATAATGCCAAAAAAGAAAATTACCAACAATTAAAGAATGATTGATTTATTTAAAGCATTAAAGTTAATAAACGGAATTACTAACAATATGAGATAGATAGATTGGCTTATTGATTGATTGATTTTAAGGCATTAAAGTTCATAACTGGACAAATTAAGAAGCAAAATTTTTACTTATTTATTAATTTTTTTCAAGCATGAACCTTAATAAGGGAAATTACTAAAAATAAAATTTTTACTTACTTTTTTAAAGCACTTATGATGAATTATTAACAAGATGTAAGATATATTAATTTTTACATCACTAAAGCCAACAAAGGGTAATATTAATTATCTAAGATAGAAAGATTGATTGATTCTTTTTATTTTTAAACAATTAAATTTAATAAAGGGTATTATTAACAATATAAGATTTATTTTTTAAAGTATTAAATTTAATAAGGGAAGTTACTAATGATACAATATATTTTTTATTTAAGCATTAAAGTTAATATAAGATTGATTGATTGTTTGTTTAAAGCTCTAAACTTAATAAATCCAATAAAGGTGAATTACTGACAATTTAATATTAAATGTTATAAGGGATAATTATCAATAATTCAATATTTATTTATTTTAAACCATTAAAAAAGCCTTTTAATTATTGGAATAAAATATATGATCAATTTTATGTGTAGTAGAAGTAGTAGCATATAAAAATTGATACTAAAGTTTAATTAGAAAGTATTTTAAATAGAATATTCTTATTAATTATTAGAATGTAATAGCGATTTATTAAGATCTTATTATTTTAATTAAAAATTTATTTAATAGAGTTTTTAGAGTAAATAATATATTAGAATTTTTAATAATTTATTAAATTCAATTATTTTTATTAATTTTCTAATTCTTTTTATTAAGAATTAGTTATTTTATTTTTATTTAAATATAATTTTATAATTAAACTTAAAATAAATATTATAATTGGTAGGGATTGACCGAATGTCATTTTTTTAGCATTCGGCCGGATACGAATAAAATGTGGATTTATTTTACTTTTTATAAAATTTTTTAGAGATTTAGTTTTAAATAGATACATTAATAATATATTAATAATCTATGAAAGAAATTAAATAACATCTTTTAAATCTGAAAATAATTGCTAAGTTACTCTAGAAATTTGCTATTTATTATAAAAATTGATTAAAAGCTGAAAATTTTATTAGGCACTAACCTTAAAATAAAATTATGGTGATTTTACATTTTCATGAAAAGGAGTTGCTTAAAATTCATTTTTATTTTTAATTATTATTATGATCACTTTAATATTTTTCCAATTAATATTTAGATAATATAATAGTTATTTAATTTGTGTAAGAATTTGAGATTCCAGAACAAGGGTACTTTACTTTTAATTCTTAGCGAATCCTAATCAAATTTATTTGTGAATATGATTTTTATTTTATCCAACAATAATATATCCAAATAATAGATAAATGCTTGAGAAAGTATTAGAATCTTTCAGGAAAATTTAATTATACAACAATTAAAATTTATGTAAAATCTTAGTTGAAATTTAAAATTTAAAATTATTCAAAATAAAATAGCTAGACAAATGTTAACAGTAAAACCTATTTCTTCACTTTTAATTTGACTGAAGGAGTTAAAGAAATTAATTTTAAATTTCTGCTAGTAAATGTTTTTATTATACAATACTTTTTGCTAATTTTACAAAAATTTATTACTACAAAGGAGATTTAAATGTGCCAATAATTTAGTTTAACATGGGTATATAATAGGTGATAACATGCCCATATTTTTAGATACCTATTTATCTTTTTATATTTATATCGAAAATAGAGTAGTTTTTTTTTCGTTTCAAATATTTATTTAATTAAAATAATTCCTTTTTTTAAAATCCCTGATTCCTTAAAGGTAGAAAATAAATTTGGTAATATTTTTAAGAAACTATAAGTACCCTAGAAGTGAGATCATCCACTATACCAATCTCATAATTTCTCTACAAAATACTTTAATCGATCTCTATACTTTCTGAAATAAAGCATACTATTTTAATAACTTAAAAATAATTATCAATAACATTACCCCATATCTTTGGATATTTCAAACACCATCCTTAATATTGCTTTAGAAATGGATCTGAATTTATTAATATTGAAGAACATTTCTACTCCTCTTAATAAAGTAAATAATAAATTAATTAAATACAATATTAGAAACATTTAGTTATTTTCTATAAATATGAATTATTTTTAAAAATATGTATTATTTATGTTAGCCTTAAACGTTAAAAAATCTCATTTCATTTATATTAAATTTATTTTCAAATTTATACATATTTTAGTTTAGTTTAAAAAACAAAGAATTTATTAAAAGTCTTAAAGCAATATTCTTTATAAACTTAATTCTAGAATAATATCATCTTTTTTACAAAAAATTTATGTTTATGAAAATAATAGATATATTCAGAAATTTAAATCATTAATCATTGAATATTATCTTAAGACTTAATATTTTAGTTTCTTAATAATCCTTTTAGAGCAAATGGAAGAATAATTAGGGTATCAAAAAAATATAAAAAATATGTTTAATCATTTCCTCACTGCAGAAGTATTTCACTTCCTTTAATAAAGAACTTCATGTCTAACCTTTAATATTTATAATATTTTTATCTTTAATTTATTGGTAGTTCATTAAAGAGATTATCATTATTAAATTTATTATTATTTTTGCAAGAATTTTTTTAATAAAAATACAAAATCAATAAAACATTACAAATCTTATTTATTTTTTTATTTATTTATTACTAGACTTTATTCATTTTAATCATTACAAATTACATCCACTTTTTTAATAATCACAAATTTCATTTAATTTTTTTTTTCATAGCAAATTTCATTCATTTTTTTATTCATTACTAAACTTCATTCATTTTAATCATTACAAATTACATTCACTATTTTAATAATCACAAATTTCATTTACTTTTTTTATTTATCACAAATTTACATTCATTTTTTTATTGATAACAAGACTTCATTCATTTTATTCATTAAAAATTTCATTCATTTTAATCAAAACAAATTTCATTCATT